>CM060959.1:16009619-16277119 GCA_030765055.1 Mantis religiosa | reverse complement strand
GACTGTTTTTTGGGACAGAAAAGGTGTGATTTTGGTGGACTTCCTGGAAAGAGGCACTACAATAAACTCTCAAAGGTATTGCCAAACTCTCCAAAAACTCAGAAGAGCCATTCAAAACAAGCGCAGAGGAATGTTGAGCTCTAAGATCTTGTTGATTCACGACAACGCCCGGCCCCACACGGCAAATGTCACTCGTGAAGTTCTTGAATCTTTTAAGTGGAAGTTGTTTCCTCATCCGCCGTACAGTCCCGACCTGGCACCGAGCGACTTCCACCTATTCCCAGCAATGAAGAAGTGGCTGGCTATGCAGCGTTTTGATGACGACGCACAGCTGCAAGAAGAGGTAATGAAGTGGTTGAAGGCGCAGGCGGCCGAATTTTTCGACGAAGGAATTTCCAAGCTCGTACATCGCTACGATAAATGCCTTAATTTGAATGGTGACTATGTCGAAAAGTAGTATTTGAGTGTGGCTTTCATCTGTATATAATAAAATTTGTTTCCTATACTTTGTTTACTTTTTATTCCTAAACGTAATCTACTTTCTGGATAGCCCTCGTATGATTGGCTTGTGGCAACACCTTTTTACTGTCTGCAAGAATAGCTTGAGTGTAAAAATATTAGGTATGTACTTTAGTTAATTGATGGAAATGAATCATTTTTTCTCACTAGCCATATATAGGCTAAGGTTTTTGATAGTCAACATGAAAAATTCAATGCTATGGCCGGGATTTGAACCATGGATCTCCTGGTTTCCATCCAGTCACTCTAACCCATTGAGCTACCCAGGACGGCATGTTGACCAAAGTAGCTCAATGGGTTAGAGTGACTAGACGGAAACCAGGAGATCTTTGGTTCAAATCCAGGCCATGGCATTGAATTTTTCATGTTGTCTATCAAAAACCTTAGCCTATATATGGCTAATGAGAAAAAATAATTAATTTCCATCAATTAACTAAAATAATAAGAGTTAAATGATGAAGCCTGGGACTCTAAGTACGTACGATAGTAAGTCGCCAAAAACAATGTATCTCAAATGTGAGAGCCCCTAGTGTTCTACCGGGGAAATATACAAGTCAAATGGAGAATTTAATGTCAGGACGGCACGTTGTCCATGGTAGCTCAATGGGTTAGAGTGACTGGATGGAAACCAGGAGATCTGTGGTTCAAATCCCGGCCAAGGCATTGAATTTTTCATGTTGACTATCTATTAGGTACGTAGTTGTTTCTGTTATATTTAATTGACCTGTTTTTTGTAAAATATTATATGATTGTTTTAAGATATGTAATAAGATGTTTCTTGTGACGTCTATCATTGTATACAGATCAGTGACAAAATAAAAATCAGTTAATCAATATGTCAACTTTCCAATAATAATATACTTTGATCATATATTGTACAAAGACTTTACATCAACTAATTAGCTGACAAATGAAGTGGGAACAGTGTATGTAGGGCAAGCAATTTTCCATAATATGGTTACATGTCCAAATAAAAGGTCTGTATAGATGTTCAAGCTTTGTTTATGTCAATTTTTATATCCATTAAATTCAAAGAATAATTCTGGCTAAAGAAAAATTGCTATCCTTGAGCCAAAAATTAGAACTAGGACCTCTGGATTAGATTTTTATGTAGGTATGTTCTGTAATTGGCATATTTCTGTTTTAAAGGTCTATTTCTGGGGAATGAACTATGGCCAAAAGACCTCCCAAGATGGCTACGGACAAGTCAATACATTCAGCTTTGGTAGATCACAATCCAGTACAAATACGCAGAGTTTCTCCATTCCATATCAGAAGACACCTAAAAGAGTGACTTTTGATACTGAAATAAAAGTGATCGCAATAGCCTGTGGTAACAAAACCTCCATGGCTTTGTTGGAGAATGGTGAGGTAAGCTACCTATTGCAGTATGGAATAACTTATGATGATAAACTACAGTAATACCTTGTTAATTCGAACCAATTGGTTTAATGTTGTCTGGATTATAAAAAATCCAGATTAAGTGGAATAAAGCCACAGAGAAAACCTGTGAATGAAATTAGAGTATATACTGTATAAATTTATTTGAACGTTAGGCCCACATGATTTTAACTAGACATTCCTTAATATAAAAATTATTTGTGGTTGGTTTATTGACACTCGTCACTTACTTTTTCATATATTTATGAGAGACTAGTTTCAAAGGCCCTGGCCTCCATTTTCAATCTCTTTCCAACTGGCATCTGTTGTCTGCTCTCTCTGGTGGTGGAACTATGAACTTTTTTGTCAAATTATCTACTGGCAGGATTTCAAAGTTCATTACGCGATCCTTATTTTTCCAGATGAATATGTTCTCCCATGTTGTCAATCTATTTTGGTTTATCACTCCTTTTAATAGTTTTGGATTTGGATCAATGTCATGGTTTTCATTCCAAAAATGAAATGCTACTGCTGACTTGTCTTCTTGTTTCAATCTGATGTTTCTAAAGTGTTCTTTGACTCTGGTTTTTAAATTTCTTTTTGTTTGACCTATGTAGCATTTTTCACAATTCTTACAATTTATTTGGTATATTCCAGATTTGTTACCTGAAGGAATTTCATCTTTTGTTTTTGAATTTAGTAATTTTAAAATTGAGTATCTATTAGTAGGTGCCAAGATGATATTTTGTTCCTTGAATATCTTTTTAATTTTATTAAACGTTTTTGGATGATATGTGAATGAACTGAATATGCTGTTGCTTTCTTTTTCTTTAATAAATGTGGTTGCTTCCTTAATGGTTTTCTTTAGTTTAGATTTTCTAATTTTCTTCAACACCAAACTTTTGTTGTATCTGTTTTCTTCTGCTATGTGTATTATTGCTTTTTGTTCCTTGAAATATTCTTCTTTTTCCATGGGTATGTTGACTAGTCTGTGTGTAAGGCTGTTTATTATTGCATGTTTATGTGTAATTGGGTTGTGGCTATTATTTTTTATATAATTTTCTGAATGTGTTGGCTTCCTGTAAATTCCAAATTTTATTTTTGTATCATTCCTGATGATATTTAGATCCAAGAAAGGTAGTTGTCCATTGATTTCCTTTTCTTTTGTGAATTTGATAGTCCTTTCTTGCAGATTGAGTAATTTTAATGCATCATCTAAATGTTTACTTGGTACAATTGCAAAGATGTCGTCAACATATCTATACCAAACCTTGAAGATCAATGGGAAGGACTTTTTAATTTGTGTTTCAAATGCACTCATAAATAAGTTAGCCAAAAAAGGTGAAAGTGGATTGCCCATTGATAATCCTGATTTCTGCTTGTAGTGTTTTCCATTAAAGCTGAAGAAGTTTTGTTCAATGCATATTTTTGTTAGAGAAATATATTCTTCTGCTTCTATTGCTTCCATATCAATTGTAGCTAGCCATTTTTTTTAACACAGTCTGCAATTTTTCTGTTGGTATGCTTGGAAATAAAGATGTGACATCAAATGAAACCACTCTGTCATTTTTGTCCAAATTTATATCTTTGATTTTTTCTACTAAATCTAAAGAGTTTCTTAAATTTGCACTTTCAAATTTTGGAAAACTATTAAATTTACTTAGTAACCATTTGGCCAAATTATATGTGGGGGCATTTATGCTACTAGTAATAGGTCTCATGCCTTTCCCTGCTTTATGAATTTTTGGCAGCCCATATACTCTTGGTAATGTTGGATTATCTACTTTAATTTTGTGCAATTCTTTTTTGTTGATTATTTTGCTCTCTTTTAGCGTTTTATTTGTGGTTTCAATGCAGTACTTTAATGGATTAGTTTCTACTTTTTGGTAATTACTGTCTTCTAACAAATCTTCCATCCTCTTTGTGTATTCTTCTTTTTCCATAAATATATGAAAAAGTAAGTGACGAGTGTCAATAAACCAACCACAAATAATTTTTATATTAATTTTGACGTCACTGTTACTAAATTCCTCCAAACACACATAGACATTCCTTATTTGTTTGGTTTGAAGAAACCATTAATTTTCTTCTATGTTTTATCACACATCTCTTTCTCGATGAGATCATGAAGACTCCTTATATGATGGTGGTATGTGAAAATCTGTTTGTCAGTTTTCTTGACAAAGTCTTTTATATAGTTGAGATGTTGTGTAACCTCACTTAATTTTCGATTTTCCGAAATCCACATCTTCAACCTCAGATTCACTACTAGTGTGATATATTGCTTACACTTTCCACAATTATTCATCAATCATGATGTGATAGCCTGGATCATCTCCATTTGCATTCTTTGCAAATTTTTCGTCCAGGCATATTTTTTTAAGGATTTGAAGTCTAACGTTTTCTCGGGCAAGGCATGCCAAAATACACCTGTCTTGACAACATTATATAATTGAGACATATCTAACCTTTCTTCTTAAATGGTGGATTTTGTTTTTTTCTAAATGGGTCAACAGCTGATGTATCAGCACTTAAGCTTTCTTCACACATTTTTTGTTCACTATGTTCTGAAGCTTGCGGAATCTGTATAACCAGACCAAGCTAGCCAAAAATCCATTGATACAAGATGTATCAATGAAATACTACTGCTGACTTATCTTCTTGTTTTATTTTTGGAACGAAAATCATGACATTGATCCAAATCCAAAATTACTAAAAGGAGTGATAAACCAAAATAAACTGAAAACGTGGAAGAACATATTCATACAGAAAAATAAGGTCTGAGTAATGAACTTTGAAATCCCACCAGTAGATAATTTGACAAAGAAGTTCACAGTTCCACCGCCAGAGAGAGGAAAGCAGACGACAACAGATGCTAGTTGGAGAGAGGTTGAAAATAGAGGCAATGGCTTCTGAAACTAGAACCTTGATAATATAAAAATATAAGTGACGAAGTGTCAATAAACTGACTACAAACAGTTTTTCCAATTAATTTTTACATCACTGTTGGTAAATTCCTCCAATCACGCATAGCAGAAAATTGTTACTGGGAGATGGGTGCTATAGAGGAAAATGTCATCAATATTATTGTTATTAAATTATAGATGAGTTGTATTTATTATATGTCGGCTTCACTTGCCGATGTATAATAAATACGACTCATTTATAATTTAATGATTATTTCACTTCACTATGGTGTTCCAATACAGTTAAATTGCTGTTTATGACGGTGATTAAGACATGACGGTTGTGACAAGTTAGATGTAAACAGCTGATGGCAGAGAATGTGTATACTGGCAGAGTGATACAAACTGCAATGTTCACGTGTGTCCCCACTTCAAGTCTGGAGGAACTATATAGCTGTTGACAGGCCTTCAAACCCCATACACTCACTCACTCTCTGCATCTATGCTCCATCATGAACATGATGCTCATACATTGGGCTGCAATAAAATGCATAGTGTGCAGATTTAAAATTTGATTGCTCTAGGGACCTCAAGTAACCAATAGTAAAGACATGTAGACATTCAGTGGTGGAAAATGTGAATTTTAAAGTTATATTCCTTACTAAATTGTAGAAGTTCCCTAATTATCTTTATAATTCACAGACACAATTTTCTGGGCGAGGTTATAGTTTGTATTATGAAGCATAAAACCTGGACTAGAAGTCTAGCCCAAGAAGTGGGGTTCTTTGTGTTACCAGGAATAATTTCAGCAACTGTGACACAAACAACAGCACTACCAAGCCTTCAAGCATTCTTATTACACAGCATTTCCATTTGTTTCATTTGTAATTGTTGAATAATTTAATACAGTAAGGTTGAGGGGAAGTGTTAGGTGTTTCAGTTTCAGGAATTTGCCAAGAATGGGCATCCATAACTTATAAGACAATCTTGTTTACGCAGCTGTATGGATGGGGCTATGCTGATAAAGGACAGCTCGGCATGGGAAATATCATCGATTATTACCAGCCCAACCCAACTTGGATTTCAAGTTTCAAACATGTTGTGATAAAAAAGGTAGTATGTGGTTGGGCACATTCACTGGCAGTATCAGACATTGGAGAATTATTTACATGGGGAGACAACACTAATGGACAACTAGGCACAGGAAGCCAATTTCCTGCTCATAAACCAATCCGCATTACCTCAGAGATAGGCAGGTATGTAAAATCTGGCAATATCTTAACATTTTTAGAGTTGATGTACTCACACACTTTAATCTGGAGCCAAGTTCTGCTGAAGTTTTTGTCCCGCCTAGAAAACACATTAACATACCAAAAAAGAAAAATGCACGTAGACAATTTTGAAAAACAGGTAGTTTGTAGAACACTTTTGGAATTCTACGACCACAGTTAATTTCATACTGCCAAAAAGATAACATTTCATTACAGAAAGAAATATCTTAAGAAGTTTCTAATTCTTCCATCTTAAGATTTCTAAAAAAGTTAGACTTCAGATATAGAAAAACTAATCACGGTGGTAAATTCCTTATAGAATAGTGAGATTGCTGCATCAAAATTGAAATGTCTTTGCCGGTGCACGAAAGTTTCTGGATGAAGGCAGTGCGGCAAGTGATGACGATGGTGAGGATGTTTGCCAGAGTGATGAACCCCTCGCCATCTCTCTTGAATAATTAATAATGTTAATTTGTATTACTGATTATTTGGTTTTACTAAGTAGCAAAATTTTCTTTAGATTTTAAACAGATGCGCTTAATAGTTGTCGATAACACTCACGCTGTTCTTATGCTATGTTGCATCTCATACACAGGCACACGATGACTACATTGCAGTGCTCTCCTATTGGCTAATGCCATATACAGGAGGTTTGATGCAAATAATAGTGGATTTTATTGTACTAAGGTAACTGTTGCTGTTATCAGCATATTTACAATTTTGTTAAACAGCTCCGACAGTTATTTTAAGTATTAAGGTCATCCAACATTGACTCTTGTTAATAATAAAACAATAATCCATGGATTTAGTCTTTTACAGGCCGTTGGCTAACCTTGAAGAAACAGTTGTGCGAATGTCAACTTGCAACATTTTACACTGCAATTTATTTGAGGTGGCAGCTGAATAAAGACACACACTAAAAGAATTAATCTGTTACCAATCTTGAATGGAGACTTAGGATGAATTTATACATGTGTAGCTATTGATGGAACATGTATCAACTACTCCACATGTATAAATCATCGTCAGTCTTCTTTCACGTTTAGTATCAGACTAATACCCGATTTCACCAACAGATGTTAAGATTTAACATGGGTTTAACAATAGCTATAACAAAAATTGCATTTCACCAACAAGCGTTGTGTTAAATCTCTTGTTAAACTAACAAGTCAAATTTCTGATGTAAGTCCTTAACAGTTGCAAATAGTCAAGATGGCGGGCGTGAACGCGGCTGTTGATGTCGATTTGCTATATTTAAGACATCTAAATGGCATTTGTAATAGAGTTCGGCTTATGAGGAGAAATTATTTTGAGGAGCTATAAGAAGAAAGTTTTCTACAGAGGTATAGACTGTCGAAACAAGTTGCTATGAAGATTACTGCGGAAGTACAGGAGAGGTTAGAACATGCATCGAAAGGAATATGGCGATCTCGCCTTTGCTTCAAGTATTTCTAACTTTGCGATTTTATAATTCACTGAATTATGTGGATAATACACTGTCCACTTCCCGTCTTGAAACGTTCAAGTCACTCGTCACTTGTCCTTCGCTCATTTTAAATTTACATAATAGTGAGTTAGAACATGCATCGAAAGGAATATGCCGACCTTGCCTTTACTACAATTATTAATAACTTTGCGATTTTATAATTCACTGAATTATATGGATAATGCACTCTCTACCACCCATCTTGAAACGTTCAAGTCACTCGTCACTTGTACTTCTTCGCACCTTGTTTTAAATTTACGTAATAGTGAAGAAGATGTTTCATGTTTCTAGTAATGACACGTGCATTTGAATTCGTTTCCAATTTTTTCCCATGTGACATCTTTCTCTTTTACATTTAACGCAACCGTCCTCCTATTTTCCATGATATCCATATACTTCATCACCAATTCAGTTAACAATTCTCTCTCCATCGATGAGAAATTTGTTTCACGGCTTTTGTTTACGCCATTATTTTAGCTGTCTGCAGATGAAAATGAAAACAAAAGCGCATTGCAGTATGTTCAGAAAATAATGCGACTCATCCACAGCTTTCTATAGCTGTAATATTACAAGTTTCTTGGCATTAACATGTATTTAACATTTTCAGAAAACAGGTTGGTGAAATGCAAGAAATTTAACAACTTTGTTAGTGCTGTTACAATTGTTACATTACATTTGTTAACATCCTTTTTAACATCTGTTGGTGAAATTGAGCATAATTCTTTTAGTGCATATCTTTACTCAGCTGCCACCTCAAATTAATTGAACTGTACAACTATGTAAAAGACATGAAAAGTTCTGTTACCATCTTTGACTACAATGCCATCTCAGAACTCAGGATAAAGTGTGCAAGTAGTATCTCTGCTGTGTATTAGTTGTAAAATGTTTTAAAATTCTTATGAATATCTGGCATATGATATTGGAATGTCGTCTGTGCAGTTCTCTAGAACTTTTTATTGTGAATCCTCCCCTTGTCCTCTTATAATTCTAATTTTGTATAATCTTAATAATGAATGAAAAGAACTTTGAGATTCATGGAAATGCATATGAAATGTCTGAGAATATTGTACACATAACAAATGCAAAAGAACAAAAAGATTGGATATCACCATTCTCAACAGCAGACATCTCACAGGAAGATACACTGTACATATTTACTCTTGCACTTTCCCCACTTCGCTTAACTTCCCCTTACAGTATTTAGTAAGGTACAGTATTTGTTTATCACACATCTTGCTTTTTGAAAATTGGTGTAGCTTGAACCTTCCCATCCACTCTTTCTCTCCCTCCCTTCTGAACCAGAAACCAATTAGCAAGTTACAAGAAATTTCAGATTACATCAAACTTACCAAATTATGCATAGAACAGAATTTCTTCCAGTTTCAAACAAAATATTATCACCAAACTTCAGGGTTAGCAATGGGCAACCCCCTATCACCCTTCCTGGCCGATCTGTACATGAGTGCACTAGAAATAAGGATCACTAAAGGTTTCCCATGGATGTTCAAACTCTGGCAAAGATATGTAGATGACATATTTGCCATAGTGCCAAAAAAACACATCAGTGATGCACTAAAACTTTTAAATATTCAAGAAAAAAGCATCAAGTTCACTGTAGAAGTTGAAAAAGATGAGTATTTACCATTTTTAGATCTAAAAATAATCAGAAATAAAAAGAGAATAAACTTTGGCATTTACAGAAAACCAACACAGACAGACAACTACATAAAAGCTAATGGCTACAATCCAAGGTCCCACAAACAGGCAATCTTTAATAGTTTAGCACACAGACTGGTAAACATCCCTCTCACAGCAGAAGGATACAAAATAGAATACAACAAAATTATTGAAATAGCACAGAAAAATGACTTTCCCAAATCACTAGTAGACAAAAAAGTGAACTTAGCAAAAACGAAGAAACTACTAAAGGAAACCACAACCCTCTCAGCTACAGAAACTAAAATGATCTTCAAAAAATTCACTTACCATCCATGGGCCTTTGATAAATTCAAAAAAGTCTTCAAAAAACAAAACATTCAACTAGCTCCAGTGAACCATTACTCCTTAAAAAACCTAATTTGCTCAAACATCAAAGATGCCATTCCATCTAACAAAAAATCTGGTATATATAAAATTGAATGCTGTGATTGTAGTCAAATTTATATTGGAAAAACCAAAAGAAATTTAGAAACAAGAGCAAAGGAACACTTTAGGAACATAAAATACAAACAATTAGAAAAATCAGCAGTTGCCACGCATTTTTGGGAAAAAAACCACAACATAAATCCAGAACCAAAATTACTAAACCATACAAGAGGAAAAGAAGAACTGTCCACATGGGAACAAATCTTTATTTCAAAAAATAGGAACGAAGTATTCAATTTCGACATCCCCCAGAAAGATTTGTTCAGCAAGTTCCTCGAACCGCCACCAGAGGAGACCGATGACAAAATATTGCCAGCTACACCAATGAGAACAAGTCGATGTCCGGCTGAAGATAGAGGGAAGGCCTCAGAAACCGGTTCCGGGAAAATTTAAAAGTGAGTGTTGTTTTGTCATTAATCGACTCCTAATTAATTTAATTTATACAACAACACTGTTTTCAACACTTCAATGAAGGGATTTAAGAAATGGAATGTTCTGTAAGACGGCACTAGACGAAACATGAATGTTCCAGAGTCTAACTTTATCTGTGTCAGCAAACCTTTTATCTCCGCGCTATCTTGATCTGTTTTGGCAGGTTCTTTATCTCCGCCCTTCACTATCTGTTTGTGAGCGTCTCCGCCAGTCGCGACTATATATTGTCATTTAAATAACAATGTTGATTTTGCAAACACAAATGAAGTAAAATATATAGGGAGAGAACTCGGTGTGGAACTGAAATGATTTCATTATTGGAGGGCTTGTAAGGACAAATTAAAGAAAGCCCAAAAAATGCCCTGAAATTCAAGAATAAATGCTTGTTTATGTAATGGAACTTAGAAGTGGTAATGGTATCACTGTGACACATGAAATGCTGCAGAAGAAAGGAAAGGAGTTACCACAAAAGTGTGATGTCACAAACATTGAGCTTAAGTCAAACTTAGGTTGGACCATTTGCTCTATGTGGAGATGTGTTAAAAGTGAATGAAAAGAAAATAAAGATCATGCAACGTGAATATCGTCGTGTGTACAGCGAACTGCCACTACATGGGAATAACATTAATTGGTAGGATAAGCATTTAAAGGATACTGGCAGTTTGTTGGACAAACCCCATTCTGGCAGATCATCACTCAGTGACGAGTCCGTAGAGGCTATACGGGAAAGTTACTTCTCTATTGTCTCTCTCCATTGTAGCATTTAATTGTCGTACAGTAAAATCTCGTCAACATGGACCAGTTTTGAAAAACAAAAATATGGTAGCTGAAGGGGCAAGAGTGCCTTGATGGAAACCGGAGATCCATGATTCAAATGCTGGCCATGCCATTGAATTTTTCAGTTTGACTATCTATCCAAAACCTGTCTATATATTGATGGTGTTCCGATGTTGATGAAGACATTGACAATGACGGAGGTTATAAACCGATTACAGAGGAAGGCATTATTGCATCATGTAGTGTTACTGAAAATAAAAATAAAGAGTATTCAGATTGAGACAGTGTTGATGAACCAGCTGTGGTTATGACCCACACACAAGTAGTAACAAACATAGAGAAATTGATGTTTTATTTCGAGAGTCAAGACAAATGAACGTCTAATGTTAAAGCGGATATGAAATAAGCGATACACTAAACTGAGACAGTAGAAGCTCGCTGTCTTTTTTACTACCGACTAGTTTGTAGTACAGTACAAATACATAGACTATTACAGTACATACAGTGTATGTGTTTTTAGGTGAAAGTGTGCCAATAGTAATTTCTAAACCCCATTAAAAATATTTTGGTTATTCTGTACATGTTTTTTTATTGTTTTTCCGTCATTCTCCTGGTAACCTAGATATTTGTTACCTTGGTTCAGTCCTGGTCCCAGTTGATATGGTTAAATGAGGTTCTATTGTAGTTGTATTTAAGAAAGTTAATTTCTGGTTTTTATTTTAGAGTTGTGGATATAGCAGCTGTACATAATTTTAACTTATCTGCTGCTATGACAGAAAACTCTGAGGTCTACATGTGGGGAAACTGCAGAGGTAAGTACACCTACGTTTATTTTTGTGCCACCAACTTATTGTTTTGTGTGCTGCTTGTCAGTAATAAAATGTTTGGTTTTCTCCAGGACAGAACATTACAAAGCCACTAAAAACACATTTTGCTTCCCTGTATGATGTATTTGCATGTTGTGCAAGTGTAACACCTGCACCTATCCGGGTTGATATGAATCCTGGAACAACTGTAGCAGATAGTATGAGAAAAGCATTCAATGACCCAGTAAGTAACTTACATCTTTTGACTATAATGTTGAAAGCTGGTTCACACTAACTCAAAAATGTTTGTTTGTTTGTTGGTTTGATTGTTTGTTTGTTTGGTGCTATCGCTGAATAGTGCTCTAGGACATTGAACACTTCATACAGAAAAGCACTTTGCCAAATCAACATAAATCATTTTAACTACCACCACCGTACATCAAAATATGCTTTTCTTTCTGATTTAAGAAAAAAAATGTTTGGTTCTTCTTTCTAATATGCGACACGGCAATTTTTTTCTAATTGAAAGGGTAGTGTCAGACTGAAAATTCAATGCCATAGCTGGGATTTGAACCACAGATCTTCTCCATCCAGCCGCTCTAACCATTGACCTACTTTGGCCAACGTGCCAATATGACATTAAATTCTCCAACTGATTCGTATTTTTCCCGGTAAACCACTTAGGAGTTCTCATAAACACATGAGACAACTACCTTAATGGCGACTTACAACATGTAAGTACTTTGTAAGGCCCGGGCTTTATAGTTCGGACCACTATTAGGTACAAGATCCGTGAAGATCCAGAGGTCCGTGACTCAAATCCCAGCTATGGCATTGAATTTTCAGTCTGGCTCTACCTTTTCATAGTGCGTCCTGCAGACGGCTAGTGTGAAAGAACAATTAATTTCCAGTAATTGTACCTAATAGTGGTTCGAACTATAAAGCCCGGGCCTTAAAGTACTTACAGCATAGTAAGTCGCCATTAAGGTAGTTGTCTCATGTGTTTATGAGAACTCGTAGTGGTTTACCGGGAAAAGCACTAGTCAGTTGGACAATTTAATGTTGCCACGTTGGCCATAGTAGCTCAATGGTTAAAGCGGCTGGACAGAGACCAGAAGATCCGTGGTTCAAATCCCGGCTATGGCATTGAATTTTCAATGTGGCTCTACCCTTTCATAGTGTGTCCTACATACGGCTAGTGTGAAAGAACAGTTAATTTCCATTTTTTCTAATTCCTTCACACTTTTTGGTGTTTTTATATACAACCATGATTTTTAATATAATTTCTTTACTTTTTAGCGCAATTTTGTGTAGGAGGGCATTCTTTTAATGTTATTATTTGTTTATTTACTTAATGTGTAATTTAGCCATATTGAAGAATTCAGTGCAGCCAAACTATGCTTGTTTTCCACTGAATGCAATGCTGCCAACAGTCTTACTTGTCCCGAAATTACACTATCTAGCAGACTAACAAAGTAGTACCTAAATTACACCACATAGCTAACTAAACACTAACATGGTTTGAGCAGGCTAAGTTATCGCCTGACCAAATTTTGTTAACTTGTGCACTGCTTTGCACATAAACAATCTTACGACACGACGATAATGGAGTGCTCCGTAGGAAATACATGTATAAGTTCGCGGACTGTATCAGACTGGTTCGGTTATTGCTGCGAAGTGTGAATGATGTCAAATGACACTAAGTATACTTTGCAAGTATGCACACTTCGTGGCAGTAGCTGAACCAGTCCGATACAGTCCGTGAGCTCATACATGTATTTCCTATGGAGCACTCCATTATCGTCGTGTTGTAGGATTGTTTATGTTCAAAGCAGTGAATGAATAAGAAAATTTGACCGGGCGATAACTTAGCCTGCTCAAACCATGTTCCTTTGGACACATACTGCGTCACCTATGTCTGGGGCATGTTTGCAGAGGTTGGCTGCAAGTTTTACATATATTTCTCATGTTGGCTGCAACGCGAGATACGGCTGGTCGTCTGGTTGCGCATGCATAAGTGTGCACCTTTGGACTTAGAAAATATTCTCACGTCGCCCAAAAGAAAGTTTCTCCAAATTTTTCTTTTCTTTAACACCACCACTGCCACCACATATATTTGTAACATTTTACTGAAAGGGGAAAATGTTTTAAGAACTATTACTACTACACATAATATTATACAATAACTCAACCAAGAAAATGTGACAGCAATTTGTTTATGGAGATAACAATGCATTAAACCAATACAGCACATGACACTTAAACAATTATGCATAAATTCCTGTACCAAGTAATAGGCCTTCCTGCATAAATAGTTTTTAAGAGCAGACTTATATTTATCCATTTTCCCTGAAGATAGTAATTATAAGTATTTTGAAAGGACATTGAATATTCTGACACATTCATAATATACTCCTTTCTGGAAACAGGTCAATCTGGCAGTGGGTTTTTGTAAGTCCATTCTTTGTCTATTTTTTTTTTTTTATGTCCTCCAACGTTAAGTCGTATCGGACAATGGATGGAATTGGTGAAATGATGCTCAA
Source organism: Mantis religiosa (assembly GCA_030765055.1). Classification (NCBI taxonomy): domain Eukaryota; kingdom Metazoa; phylum Arthropoda; class Insecta; order Mantodea; family Mantidae; genus Mantis; species Mantis religiosa. The sequence continues at coordinate 16,262,854 of CM060959.1, read as the reverse complement.
ATGAGTCCAGGGTCGATAGAGCTTAGAGTTACCGGACATTCGTCTGTGAGGATAAGGGAAAACCCCGGAAAAAACCTTAACCAGGTAACTTGCCCTAACTGAGATTCGAACTCGGGACCTCCTGAACGTGAGGCAGACATGCTACCACCACGCTACTGAGGTGGGCCTTTGTCTAGTGTTTATGCTATGCATATTCATATTGTATGTAAAGTAGTCTTGATTTTAGATATGGAAACACATAAGCATAAAGATATATTCTCAAGGAAGTGTTAAAATATTCAGCCTTTGAAACAGACCCTTACATGGAGCTGTAACGTTGATGCCACATATCGCTTTGATGGCTCTCTTCTGTAATATAAAAACCGCTTCTCTCCACCGAATTACCAGAGGATATCAAACCATATTTCATTATTGAACAGAAATATGCATACTATACCTACCTGTTTTAAGTCAACAGAAAGAGTTGTACAACCTTATAGGAATTGGAACTTTGAATAAACTTTCCTATTCCTTATTAATTTTTAGATGAGTCGTATTTTTTACACATCTGCTTCACTTTCGTACCTATTTTGAGGACATGTTTCGCAAATCATCGTTTGCATCTTCAGCTCTTATGCGACTAAAGCTTGATCCAGTGGTGTGGGTAATTCTGGGGTTGCTGCTGCCATCTGTTGATTTAGTGATGAATTTAAATGTGGGATTCTCTTCTGGCGGGATTTCAAAGTTCATTAGTTGGTTTTTATGTTTTTCTATGTATATCCTCTCCCATATGATGAGTTCACTATGTTTTTGTATGTATTTTAGTAATTCTGTGCTATCTTCAATTTCATGATTTTCAGACCAGAAATGAGCTGCTATTGCGGACTTATCAATATTTTTGTATCTTAAGTGCCTGAAGTGTTCCTTCTTGCTAGTGCCTATGTTTCTTTTTGTCCTCCCTATGGCACTAGAAAGAAAGAACACTTCGGGCATTTAAGATACAAAAATATTGATAAGTCTGCAATAGCAGCTCATTTCTGGTCTGAAAATCATGAAATTGAAGATAGCACAGAATTACTAAAATACGTACAAAAACATAGTGAACTCGTCCTATGGGAGAGGATATACATAGAAAAATATAAAAACCAACTAATGAACTTTGAAATCCCGCCAGAAGAGAATCCCACAGTTAAATTCATCACTAAATCAACAGATGGCAGCAGCAACCCCAGAATTACCCACACCACTGGATCAAGCTTTAGTCGCATAAGAGCCGAAGATGCAAACGATGATTTGCGAAACATGTCCTCAAAATAGGTACGAAAGTGAAGCAGATGTGTAATAAATACGACTCATCTAAAAATCAATAATTTTTCGCTTCACTGTGGTGTTCCAATACAGTTAAATCTCGATATATTTCCTATTCCTATTTCATATTCATGTCAATTTTGTGGACTCTGTTTGTATCACTATGTCTTTCAAATGGGATGATATTTGTCCTTGAATGCCACGAGGCAGCAGTCAATCGTAGTCCTGTGGTGTTGACATATTGCATTATCCGTAAGTGGCACGTGACGAGCATCAACTGAATCCATACCATTTGCGCTAAGATAGAAATTACAATTTTGCAAAAAGTGATCCACAAGGAAATTAGGGAGTAATGTTTCTAACACAGTCATAAAAACCCCATATTTTTAGCTTGAATAGTTCTCATAATACAAATTAAAATACCAGTACATAACGATGCATCACAGCATAAGCACTGTAATGACATCATTATTGGTTGGTATGACATACCTGTTAAAAATGCCTTCTATTCAATTGAAGAGTATAAAATATCACATGTCAGTAGTAGTTAGTCATGCAATATAAAGATTTATAGTATTAATATATGTAAATTATTGTACAGTTCTTATTTATGTTTAATGTATTTCTGACGAAGCCTTGTAAACATTTTTTGCAAATGGTGAATAAAATCTGAATCTGAATCATGTATATATACACATGCATATTTGTAATACCTCAGAACTGAAATGTAACTATTGGCATGATGTGCTAAAAGAATTAGTTTGAACGAGCCAAAGTGTTTGTTAAATTTGATGGAGAAGAAACAGGTAACGTAAGCCTGTAGAATGCCGTATCTGAAAAACATAAGCTGTCACATTAAATGTTTATGATGGCATTTATTTAACCTATAGAGTTCAAATCAGTATTACTCAGTTGTTCTTCCGTTTAAAATCCAGGAAAAGTGTATCGGCTAGATCAGCTGGCAATTGAAACTGGACACGAGATAATCAAACTTCCCCCTTGCTGCTACCAATAAAATCCAATCAAGATAGTTTGGGCTCAAATAAAACAGGGTTGCAAACAGAAACATTACTTTTAAACTGACAGACGTTAAAGGACTTTCATGTCGACTCTGTCCAAAACCTTAGCCTGTATATGGCTAGTGTAAAGAAATGTTTAATTTCTATCAATTATTTTAGTTAATTGATGGAAATTAATCATTTCTTCACACTAGCCATTTATAGGCTAAGGTCTTTGATGGAGTCAAAATAAAAAATTCAATGCCATTCCCGGGATTTGAACTACGGATCTCCTGGTTTCTGTCCAGTCGCTCTAAAGCTACAAATGGTGTATCTCTTATGTGAGAGCCCCTAATGTCTACCGGAAAAATATAGGAGTCAAAATGGAGAATTTAATGTCGTGATGGCAAGTTGGCCATGGTTGCTCAATGGCTAAGAGCGACTGGATGAAAACCAGGAGATCCCTGGTTCAAATCCCGGTCATGGCATTGGATTTTTCAAGTCGATTCTATCTAAAACATTACCCTGTATATGGGTAGTGTAAAGAAATATTTAATTTCCATCAATTAACTTAAAAAAGTTAAAGTACTTATTCATGAAAGTATTGACAAGGTAATACAACAAGACTGGGGTAACTGTGTGAGATATGTAGATAAATGACGAGTCATCTTTTGGAAAGAAATAGCTTGTGACAAGGTTTTGGAGCCTATCATCATACCTATAAATTTGCAAGACTCAGACAATGAAGACAGTGACAATGCCAGCTATATGGATGAGCCTCTGGCAGTTCCATTGAATTAGAAAGATACGTAATTAATAAACTATGATTGTAATTATGGCATATAAAACACATACTTAATATGCAAATATGCTAGTTCCAATTTTGATTTCAGCAACTGCATCATTTAAAAGTTTGGAAAATTCAGTTTGCGTTCCCTTACATCTAGCACCAAAGAGACCTAATGTTCTAGGATAGTGTGTGAGAGAAAGGGAAATAATGAGGTGGCAACACTGAGTGTGCAAGCACATCTGATTTGCAGGAATCCAGAGCTCTTTCCATTTGAAAAAACATAATGTTTTAATGTGTCAAGAAATATTGTACAGCATTTCTGATCTATATTCCCATGATTACTGAATTGTTATTGTTCTTTGATTTTTCAGTTTTATTACATAAAACAAACTGTACAAGTATATTTTGATCATTCTATTCACAGACCACCAGTGACTTAAAAATTATAGTTGAGGGACAGCCACTCTATGTTCACAAAGCTTTCCTGAAGATAAGGTGTGAGCACTTGAGGACAACGTTTCATGAACGTTGGCAAGAGCCTGATGCAGAGTAAGTGTTTTTCATCTTGGTTGTTTATAGAGCTTGACATTTGCCTCTTTGCCTCCTTGGGACATTTAGCAGTCTGCTTGGATTGGTGGTGCTACTTGTGCACAAGTTAGGCATAGTAGGTATTAAATATTACAAATAGAAGCATTATTAACAGTGAAGTTTCCTTCATGTTGAAGTTTTGTTGAGTCACACTTGTTTACACTCACGTTCACTTATTATTTTTAAAAACGCTGGAACATTTTCCAGGACATTCGCCCTCTTCCCCAGCAGTTTAGTGACTGACTCTCCCCCTTCCTTTCCTCTTCCTTCTCCTGTATCTGACCCTGTTGCCATCTGGCATTAGGAGCGCAAAGTTTTAACACTTCATTAAGTGGTGGGATTTCAAAATTTATAACATGTTCACTGTTTTTAATTATGTGGATTTTTTCGCAGATGTCTAATTCTGTTAGTGATTCTAATGGTTTCAACAGTTTTATATTTTGCGCAATGTTGTGGTTTTCTTTCCAAAAATAATGTGATAGAGCGGATTTGTCTATTTGCTTTAAATAGACAGAGAAACATAAAACTAAAGCAAATGAGCTGAAGGGGGAAGCGAAGTGTCATATGGCCTAGCCGGGAACAAATAGATATCTAAAGTTCAGTCGCTAGCTGGGGGTCGGGCTAGATCGTCGTGCGGCAGCACGAAGGCAGATATCGCATTCTTTAAGGAACGGACGAGTAAGCTAAAGAAATTGCGTTCGATTAAAGCTATTTAGTAGCTGGGTGCTAATCCGACGACTCGTGTTATAGACACGGGAGTGAAACTATGCGGGCGCGAAGCCTACCATTCAGAATTCGCCTAATTAACATGTATTTCGAGAGTAATTGAAATACAACCGATCGTCATAAGAGAATTAACCTGTGTTTCTTTCCAAGTACCCTAATTCATGCACCCAGAACGCCCTGTATCAAGAGATCCTTGCCACTGATCCTAAATACTAGGACAACCCCGAGAGCAGCCGACGACATCGATATTCTTCAAATTCTATTAGCGATGCTGACAACCCTAGGAGTCACACCCCTGCCAAATAATTGAGCCGAACTGCGCGGCACTACTCACCTGACACCACGACCTGCTCCACAACATACAATAATTAGCAACTGAAAATATATCCTCAGAATTATCTTTATATAGGACTATATAAGCTTTAAAACACTGAAATCCAACTTGCAATTTCATTATCATGCAAGATATTCATTACAACACCACTTTATTTGAATATTTCATTCACACCTTTCACACACTAACCGCATCTGTTGGTAGCACTGGTAGTCTCTACATCTGGTGTCGTAATCAGGAAGTTAAAACTGTCTGCTAGCACCAATCAGCATTGCTGCTGCTAGGCATGACTTCCAAATCCAAAGTCTGTTGCCAGTTTAATTTTGTTTGGACCACATGAATTCAATTGCTTGCGCTGGTGAAGTTTCTTTGCTATTTTGTGCGTGTATGAATTCAGAGTTTTAGTGTGTGTAAGTCCTATTATTATCGCTAGGGGTAGTGATATTTAGTTTTTTGAAATCAGAAATTAAGTATTTTGTTTTTTACATTTAGCATTTTATAGCATTTATACATTTGCAGTTTAGCATTTTAAAGCATCTTGAAAAAAAATGTTTAATTTGAGATAATTTTTTTTAAATGATGAATATTGACATTATTTATATGAGATTTAAAACACATTTATGGAGGGTTATTAATGACATTGAGTTAAAAATGTATAAAATGTCAATTTATTTTACATTAATATAGGTTAAAGCAATACACAGAAATATAGAACAAGTTGATACAGACTAAAACATACTGCATAACACAAAGATAAATGCATACTGATGTAAAACTAACACAATAAAAAGAAAATGCACAAAATTAACCTCGCACTTACGCATAGAATGAATGAAAGTTGCTCGTAAAACCGAACAGAACAATGAAAATCAGAACTTTGGCAACTGACAGCTCCAACTGGAATTAATATGTTTATCATTTCCTTAAAATTAGGATTGCTATTGGTTTTCAAAGACAAGGATTGAAATTTTCCGTTAACTAGGTTGTGAAAATAGATTTATGACAGTCATTAACCATGGCAAGAGGTGTCTTTTTTGTAAAACAACTGAATATGCTTCAGTACCAAACATACCTCATATGGGCAATGGTGGAACTATAGGCTAAGTTAGCGGTAAGGGTTGCTTTCCACAGTCCAGAAGAGTGGTCACCTACTTTAAAACTTTCTAAACATGTAAAGGTTCTACAGATTCTCCAGTTAGTTTCCAGAAGAAAAGCATTGGGAAAAAATAATTACTTGGGAAAATCTTTGATTTCGCATTTATATTGCATTTTAAGTCTATTTTGCACTTTATCACGCTATATTGCATTTGCAAAAAATCACCACCCCTAATTATCGCTATTATAATAATATGGCTACTGGTTCATTAAATATGCAGATGTGTGAAATATTTAAAATACATTCGTCTGGTTGAAATCCCTGTTAAAGAACTGGCAACAGTCCTCTTTTCCCTCTCGAGAAAAATCAGAGCCGGAGAACGGCTGGCCAAATTGTAGTTTGCATGTTATTCTTGTGGTTGGATGTTATTTATCTCATTAGTTATGTCCTCTTTAATTTCATTTATCGTCTGAGGGTTGCTTGCATAAACTAGGTGTTTCTGAACTCCCTGTAAATAAAATTCACAGAATGTTAAATCTAGCAACTGCAGAGGCCATTAAGCTTTTGCTGACAAGCCTGTTTTCAAGAAGAACTTTGCTAATATGGGCCAAAATCTGGCTGTGACACCATCTTGTTGGAAGATGCCATAGTCCTTTTCATTTTCTACGAGGGCTGTTCAATAAAGAATTGATCACAATTTTTTTGTTTTGACAACATACCTTTACTCATAATTTTGGTGGTTCTTCTCAAAATAGTCTCCCCTGAATGCGATGCACTTGTCCCAGCATTTCTGCCAGACTTCAAAGATATGCTGGAAACCATTTTTGAGAGATCCTTCAAAATTGCCTCCACAGCCTTTACCACCGCTTCTGATGATGGATAATGCCTCCCATGAAAGCGTTTCTTCAAGTTAGGGAATAGAAAAAAGTCACATAGGGCTAAATCCTGACTATAGGGAGGGTGAGGGATGCACTTCACGTTGATTTTTGCAAGATATTCAGCAACAACATTGGCAATATGCGGCTGCGCATTATGGTGGTGCAGCATTCAGCCTGCTTCACGGAAATGTGGTCTTTTGCACCTGATATGGACTTGCAATGTTTTCAGGACATCCACGTAGTATTGTCCAGTTACTGATGTGTGTGCAGGTACAACATGCTGATACACCATTCCATGTATATCAAAGAATGAGGTGACCATAACTTTCCCAGCAGAAGCAACCACTTTTGCTTTTTTGGGGGGTTGGTGATGAAGGAGATTTCCACACTGAGCTTTGCTGTTTGCTCTCAGGATCAAAATGATGTAGCCAAGTGTCATCAGGAGTGATTATGTTTGAAAGAAAATCCAGATCTTTCTCTAACATCAACTTTAACTGCATTTTACCTCCATTGCAGCGGTAGGCGATACTGAACATGTCTGAACTTGCCTGGTTCTCACAGGCGGGACCAGGAGTACCAACAATGAAACTGCTATGGCGTGTTTGTTTCACATTAAGCTAACAGAATATAATAAGATTGAATTTTAATGCAAAAAATTATGACCGTAAAAAAATTATGATCATTCTTTATTGAGCAGCCCTTGTATTAATTGTGCAAAGAAAGTGTCAAAGACCTCCAGTTATCTTGCAGTATTAATTCTATGCTTATTTATTATTATTATTATTATTATTATTATTATTATTATTATTATTATTATTATTATTATTATTATTATTATTATTATTATTATTATTATTATTATTATTATTATTATTATTATTATTATTATTATTATTATTATTATTATTATTATTATTATTATTATTATTATTATTATTATTATTATTATTATTATTATTATTATTATTATTATTATTATTATTATTACTATTACTATTACTATTACTATTACTATTACTATTACTATTACTATTACTATTACTATTACTATTACTATTACTATTACTATTACTATTACTATTACTATTACTATTACTATTACTATTATTATTATTATTATTATTATTATTATTATTATTATTATTATTATTATTATTATTATTATTATTATTATTATTATTATTATTATTATTATTATTATTATTATTATTATTATTATTATTATTATTATTATTATTATTATTATTATTATTATTATTATTATTTATTATTATTTATTATTATTTATTATTATTTATTATTATTTATTATTATTTATTATTATTTATTATTATTTATTATTATTTATTATTATTTATTATTATTTATTATTATTTATTATTATTTATTATTAATTATGAATTATTATTAATTATTATTAATTATTATTATTTATTATTATTTATTATTAATTATTATTATTATTATTATTATTATTATTATTATTATTATTATTATTATTATTATTATCATCAGCATCAGCATCATCATCACCATCATCATGATCATATCATCATCATCCATCATCCATCATTATTGGATAATTATGATAAATGCATGTAAGATACACATATTTAAGCTCTGTTATTTTATTGCAGTACTTGTGAAATAAATAATTTCTCATATGGAGTTTATCGGGCATTCCTGGAATATTTATACACAGATGAAGTAAAACTTCCAGTGAGGGATGCTTTAGGTAAGCTGACTATAATTTAAGTATAGTTTTTAATTGAGTTGATTTGTCAGTGCTGTCACCTTCTTACAGAGTGCATTTTTCAAAGTTAAATTTAATAAGACTAAACTGCTGCTTGAATAGTATAAGGGCACTATTTATATTTTCAGCCTTGGCAACCCTGAATGTTGTAGGTGCCATCTGACATTTCCAATGGAAAGTTTGACATTGTTGACCACAATGTACTGCATACATTTTGTCAATAGAACATCATTTGTTTTGTTTACATTAACTTGAAAATTGTGTCTCATCAAAAAAATGGAATTAACTCATGAAAATGTTCATGCAATGATTTATTACGACTTTCGATGTGGATTATCAAGACAAGAGTGCATTGATCCACTAACTTCCACATTTGGCGACTCTTTCCCCACTGTGAAATGCTGGTATAACGAATTTAATTGTGGCCACCGTTTGCTCAATGATGAAGTTCGTCCAATATCAGTTGTATCAGAAAACATTGATGCTGTGCAAAATCTAATAATGCAAGATCGTCATGCAACATATTGTGAGATTGTATGATGATATAAAATATTGCTTGATTATTTTGCCATGAAAAATGTTTGTTCTCGTTGGATGCCATATACAGTAGTGATGATAGCTCTGTTGCGGTGACCTTCCTTCGCGCACAGGGGAGAGTCTATGCCTTAGCGTCACTTGCACCTTCTGCTAGCGCTAGAAGATGGAAGACAATGCAGCACGACCATATTTCCCAGACTCGTCTTTACTAAACGCATACCTTAAGATATATGAGCATTTCCTCATATATCTGAGAAACAACAGATCTTCTTTACTGTTTTACTTCTTTGCTTTCACAAATGTTATAATTTACAGGAAAATAAAAAACTGGGGTGATGGCTTTGTGGCTTGTAGCTCATGGAAGTGAGTTAGCAGACACTCGTATGAAGATATCTTTCATCTTCATACGTAACCGACCTTCCTTCGTCTCTAAACTTTTTTTATGGCACATAAATATGACACGTGCCAATTTTTCATATACCTTTCCTATAACAAGACCTTGTTGTTCCTAGTTTTCTTCCACTTGAAACCTATGCCATATAAGATAGTCCTTAAACTAGTGCTTCTCCCTTTAAATTTAATCTTGATGTTTCAGGCGCCCCAAATTTAGACAGTGGATACAATTTTCTCCTGAATATACAAATTATAAATTGCTTAGTGAATTACACACCTATCAAAGTCATCAATGACAGTAATTCTTTCTGGTATACAATGTATTTTCCAGATGTTTCAAAGCATATCTCTTGTTCCTCACATGTCTCTACTTCAATTATTTGACGAAATTTTCTCCCAAATAATTTTGTTGCTGCCCTCACCCTCTCTTGCCTTTATTAGCATATTGACAGAAGCTGCTTCTCGTTTCAGAAGAGATGGACATTATTAATAACTTCTTGTATTTGGCTGTGAAGTGTTTTTCCACCAAGTTTGCTTTTAATTGGAAGCATTTTAGTCTAAATAAGAAAATACACAAAACACACACACATTTACAGACAGACAAAATGCTAATCATCAGTGCGATTAATAATCACAATTTCTAAAACTTGAAAATCTTAACGTGCTGGCACAGAAGCTTTAGAAGATGGATGTTAGTCGGTCAAACCTCTCCACGATACTGGCCATTTTATGTGTACTGCGCATGACCGAGAGTGCAGGCTCGGCAATTGGATTCTAAATGACTGCGTACACGATCTTCACCGGCACAGAACCATCATCCCTACTGTAATTTGATACAGTCTCAAAAAAATGCTCGTGTCAATTGGTGTACAAAAATATTCAAGAAGTACAATGGCGATGCCTCAAAAGAGGTGTATAAGATTGTAACAGATGACGAATCATGGATCTATGCGTATGAGTTGGAATGTGAACAGCAGTCGAATATATGGGTGTTTCAAGATGAGGAAAATTAACGAAACTTATTTGCACTCTAAGTGCTTCAAAGCAAATGGTCGCCTGCTTTTTCAGCAAAACTGGCCATATACCAACAGTGCCTTTAGAGAAACGTAAGATGGTCATTGGCAAATGGTACACTATTAGTTGTTTGCCGGAAGTCTTCAGTGAAGTAAGGAAAACCAACAAAAACTGTAGGATCATTCTTCATCAAGACAGTGCGAACACTCACACATCTCGTCTAACAACAGAGTATTTGAAAACTCAAAAAAATCAAATTGATGGGTCATCTGCCATACTATCCTGATTTGGCACCCAATGACTTTTTGTTCCCGAATATCAAGAATAAATTGCATAGAGAATGATTTTCCTCGGCAAAAGAAGCCATTGATACCTGCAAAAACCATGTTTTGGAGGTGTCTCAAAAGACTGGAATAAATACTTTAACAAATGGTTCAAATGGATGCAAACGTGCATTGATCATAAAGGAGAATATTTTAAACAACAATAATTGGTTAACCTAATTGGTTAGAATCAGATGGAAAAATTCAGTGCCATGGCTGGGATTTGGGATCTCCCGATCTGTCTGGTTGCTCTTAACCCTTCAGCTACGAGGGCCAACATGCCAGTATGACATTAAATTCTCCAACTGACCCATATGTTTCCTGGTAAACCACGAGGGGTTCTCATAAACAATAAGATATGCACCTTTTGTGGTGACTTACCATGCTGTAAGTACTTAAGTCCCAGGCTTTATAGTTATCACTATTAGGTTGCACCTTTTGTGGTGACTTACCATGCTGTAAGTACTTAAGTCCCAGGCTTTATAGTTATCACTATTAGGTTAATTTACCTAATTAATTATTCTCACTGTGAACTCATATTCTTTCTGTAGACTATATAAAAGCATTCGATAAGGTGCAATGTATAAAACTTCGGGAAATAATGATAGAGCAAGGATATTCTGAAACATCTTACGGCTCTTCTTTCTAATATGCGACACAGCAATTTTTTTCTAGTTCCTTCACACTTTTTGAAGTTTTTATATACAACAATGATTTTCAATATAATTTGTTTACTTTTTAGTGCAATTTCGTGTTGGAGGGCATTCTTTTAACGTTATTGTTTATTTATTTACTTACTGCTTAATGTAGCCATATTGAAGAATTCAGTGCAGCCAAACTATGCTTATTTCTCCACTGAATGCAATGCTGCCAACAGTCTTACTTGTCCCTAAATTACACTATCTAGCAGACTAACATAAACAATCCTACGACATGACGATAATGGAGTGCTATGTAGGAAATACATGTATGAGCTCACGGACTGGTTCGGTTACTGCCTGGAAGTGTGCATGATGTCAAATGACACAAAGTATACTGCAAGGGGGAAAATTGGCGGTCTCGGTCACGTCGTTCAAATCGATGAATGCAAAATAGGACAACGCTAGTTTCATCATGGGCGCTGCAGTTAGACTGTAGAGTATATTTGCATCCCTCCTGTTGGGGTATATTGTCATCCGCACCTCATTCGTTTCCACATCGATCATTCCCAAGATCCAGTTGACCTCTACAATGCGCTCATGATGAAACTTGTGTTGTACTATTTTGCACTCGTCGATTTGAACGACGTGACCCGGACCGCCAATTTCCCCCCTTGCAGTATACTTGGTGTCATTTGACATCATGCACACTTCGTGGCAGTAGCTGAACCAGTCCGATACAGTCTGTGAGCTCATACATGTATTTCCTATGGAGCATTCCATTATCGTCGTGTCGTATGATTGTTTATGTGCAAAGCAGTGCATGAGTAGCAAAATTTGACTGGGCGATAACTTAGCCCGTTTGAACCATGTTCCTTTGCACCTGGACTGTGTCACCTATGACTGGTTCATTTTTGCACAGGTTGGCTACAAGTTTTACATATCTTTCTCATGTTGGCTGCAACGCGTCAACCGACTGCTTGTCTGCTTGTGCATGCATATACGTGCACCTTTGGACTTAAAAGTATTCTCGCGTCGTACAAAAGAAAGTTTCTCCCATCTTACTCAAATAATAAAGAATGTGCATGAAGAAACAATCATCAGCACTGCATAAGGGATAAAAAAAAGGTTATGAATATGAATTAGTTAATTTTGGAGTAAACAGGGCTATCCAGTGTCGCAGACACTGCTTAATATATATATGGAATGCAGCGATTGCCAAATGGCAGAATCAGCTTAAACATAATAATTTTAAACATTATTCTATTTGCTGATCAGGTTATCCTGGCAGAAAATGAAAATATGTTACAAGCTACATTTCAACTGGAGAAGATAATGAAAACTCATCACTCCGACTGACAATGGAGGAAAGCAGCCTCCAAAAAATTTCTAGGAAATTTAAAAGTGTTGTTTAGTGTCATTAATTGATTCACCCTTAAATTAAAAAATAATTGATTTTGAAACACTTTCAATTTTTTGACAAAAAGCAAAACCTTTACGCTGACTGAGCCACTCTATTTGGTGGACTAGGCCTATTCTCAAGGCTGAAGAGAACCATGAAAGGATGTCATTTTGCCACCATTGATGAGATAAAACCAATAATTGTTCTAGGAGCTGAACACCATAAAGAACAGTCAGTTGTGGAAGTGCTTCCAAGCACTTGCTGGCACAAGTGTATTATATTTGAGAGGGATTACTTTGAAGGGAACAAAGTTGGTGAATAAATAAGGATTCTTTATGAAAATTGAAAATTATTTTTTGATTACACTTGGTATGTGAAACTTCCATGTACTAATACTTAACACTTTTTATTTAATACAGAGCTGCTAGATCTGGCAAATTCCTACTGTGAAGAGCAGTTAAAAAAGAAATGTGTGGAAATAATTGAACGAGGACTAACTGTAGAGAATGCAGCCTTTGTATTTGGTACAATCTTAAACTATGATATTAAGGTAGGTTGAAAACTTAATTATAAGATGTGTTCAAAAAGAAACAAGCTGGAGACATAATTACAGAAACCAGTACATGTATGTTAGAAGTATTGGCCCTGGCTGTTGAGATACTTGTCCCACTGTGACACAAGGCAGTGAATGGCTGTCTCATAAAAGTCCTGGAGCTGCAATGTGAGCCAGTTCCATTGGTACAGCTGGATGTCAATATCCGAGGTGAATCATTTGCCCCTCAGAGGCTTTTTAAGGGGACCAAAAATGGCGTAATCACAGAGAGAGAGGTCTGGACTGTATGGAGGGTGGCCGAGAATCCTCCATCTGAATTTCTGCTGGAGTGCCGCAGCCCTGTTGGCCATAAGAGGCTTTGCATGGTCATGGAGCAGAATGAGCCCATGGGTGAGATTGCCTGGTAGTTTTGATTTTATCACTTGGTGAAGGTTGGTCAGGGATTGCGAGTAACGTTGGGCATTCACTGTTGTCCCGTGCTGCAGGAAGTGTATCAGAAGGGGGCTATCTTGGTCAAAGAATGTGTGGATGGCCTTGGCTTTTTTTTGGTGGTGGTGACACTGGATGCTTCCATTGGAGACTTTGTCGTTTTGATTCTGGTTCAAAGTGATGACACCGTGACTCATCTCCAGACACCACTCTTGCCAGGAACTCATTCCCTTCCCTAGCTAGTGCTGCAGATAACCAAGACAGTGGTTGAAGACTGTGGGGCACCCATTGGGCACACACAGCAAGAGCAGTCATTCTTTCATGATGGAACTTCTGATCTCAATCTGACCTCGGCGGCTATGGCTTTCACTGTCACTCAGCGGTCCTGGGTAATAGTGCATCAACCAGCTGGACGATGTCTTTGGTAATGCAGTGTGGTGCTCCAGACCGTGCATCATCAGCTAACACCACCATTCCTCCCCTGAAGCGCTTGTGCCACGCCTTGCATAGGACGTGCAGTGTTTGCCATACACTTGTGACATTTGTCAATGAATGTTCGTTCCCTCTACTCCTTCCGCTGTCAGAAAACGAACACCTCTTTGCTCTTCTTTTGAGGTCTCCATTTCACTGTTTGCAATGCGACTGGCAGTATTGGATGATTGATGCATGCTGCTGCTAGCTTTGTATAGTCACGTGACATGTATGCATGCCCTCTAGCGATGGGCTGTGAACTTCCACGCCCTGTGAACTTCCACTTTGTTACTTATGCCATGATATTACCATCCTGTCACCAGTTTGTGCATACCAGACTCTGGCTCGTTTCTTTCTGAACACCCTTTATACAAGAGTTGGATAAACAGTAACAAGAACTATTTTTGCTCTGAAGTGTTTTTATTAACAGGGGTACTTACAGGCATATATTTGTATATAATTGCCGCCGTTATGACATTTTGCCAAATGTTTGGAAGGCGTTGTATACCATCTGTACATCTATTTCTGTTGAAGTCCCGTAGTGACCACCCTATTGCCTTGGTAATTTCATCTTGGGTGTACTGAATCCGTCATAGTGGTTCTTTTATTTTGGCAAAGATATAATCACAGGGACTCATATCGGGTGAGTATGGTGGATGTTCTAAAATCTCCCATTGCCAGCATTGCAAGAGCTTCTGGACAGCAGCAGTGGTGTGGCATCTTTCTTTGTCATGAAGGTTGATGGGGTGCTATTCCATAAAATATGGTCGCTTTTGCCTGAGCTCTGGTTGCTGTCATCATTCAGTTATTCCTCATGCTATGATGCAGAGAGCAGAAGTTTAAAATCAGTATGTAACAACCAATTTTTTAAAGATTTGATTATTGTTTCAGCCTTGACGTTATTACAGAATGTGTAATGTAATCATTTCTCTATTTGTCCGATCTATATGAGGGCACAAAAAATAAAGTTAATAGATATTATATGAAAATAACCAATAGTATGTAGAGAAATGATAAGAAAACATGGATGAGAAACAAACTAATTGTAAGAATAAAGAAAATGTACATAAATCAGCATCATGTAAGATGATTATGGTGACTTTCAAATGGATGGATGTTTGTCCTTGAATGCCACTAGGCCAGCAACCAATCGGAGTCCTGTGGTGCTGTCATATTGCATTCCCTGTAAGTGGTGCCTGATGAGTGCCAAGTGAATCTATTATAAATTTGCAGCTCAGTGTATGTACTTTAATGAACATCATCGTGGCAACGTTGAGCAAGCAAATGCTTTTCATTCACTGCAGTCCAGAACTCTTCCCATTTGAAAAACATAATAGGGCAACTTCTGTGGAAGGTTACATCAGAATAGAAATGGTCAGTTGATGAAAGCTATAAATGATAATTTATTAATATTATTAAAATAATAGATGATAGAGTGTTTATGGAAAGGAGATTGTGTTAACCTCATATCATACCTATTATTTTCAAAAGTATGTTCCTTTTTTACCAATTTTTTTTATTGTCAAAACTGAATATTCATTAAGATACAATGCTGATCACAACAATAGAACCGGTTTTTACGACCATAACAATAAAGATTTTTGTGCCTGAAAAGTCTCCAGATTTAAATACTGAGTATATTCGTTAAATACATAGTATGCTTTCTTTTATAAACTGATACATATAAACAAGTTTATATTTGGTACTGCAACATAAAACAACAAAAATGAGTTATTAATCTATATTATAAATCATACTTTATTATTAATTTGTTTATATGTTTGTTGCTGTGTGAAAAACTCTTAAGCAAGGATCAACACAAAAAGATACGCTACAGTCAGTGCACATATATCTAGATTCCCTTCGTATCTTCTTGCACCTAGCGTCACGCACACTGCTGCACATTCTACATATTCGTGTGGGATTATTGATGGAAAATGTCGGCAAGAAGTCGCAAAAGATTTGCTTTCAATGATGGCCTGCCCACTGCTTTTGGAGAATATTCCTCCCTCTGGTGTTCTGCAATGATTTTCTCAGCTGCCATATCACCTTCCGTTGAGCTGGAAAAATAACTTCTTCTGAAGTGCCTTCGTAGCTTTCTTCAGAAATTTCAGTTCCACTAAATTCAATATTATAATCTTTCAAAGTATAAACTTGAAAGAAGCGTAGGGACAGTGAAGCACAAACTAGTACAAAATTGAATCGAGAATATATTGACACAGTGTGAGTGAAGCAATGTGTGAATATATTCTCGATTCAATTTTGTATTATAATCTTAATTACTCTCCATTTCTATAAAACACACAGAACCACGCACTGTATGCGTACACACAACAGCTGGTAGGAACAGAGGCATGTAACAACGAAAAACATGCAGAACGAAACAAGTGTCTGAATCAGAGACATCTGTTGGCACACTTACAACTATCAAAGGAGTGAGTTCAGCACGAAATCTAACAAAATTTTAAGAAACTGCAAGACAGTGAGAGAACTCGGGTTTTAAACTAATTTCCAGTTGCAAAGCTAGTCACCCGAGTATACTCGGGGTTTTACTATTCTTGAAAAATTATAAACATGAGTTTACTCTGGTGTTTACGTTAAGGGGTTAAGTGCATTTAGCATTAGGCATCTGTTGGAAAAGTGGCCAGGGCTAATTTGAGTAACTATCATGTAATAGTATAAAATAAATAAAAGGTTATAATAAAAGGGTAATTAAATGAAAACCATTAATATTTTGTCACAAATCCTTTATTATAGACAGAGTTGAAACAAGTACACTATTCCAATTTTTAAGGACTATGATACAATGAAGCTCAAAATTAATATAATTTTGAGTTGAACTAATACTCAATGCTCCACTTATTGCTAGTATTTACCTAGAACTCGTTTCATTAGGATCTTTCTAACATCATCAGCTGTTGTCGACTAATGGATGTTGGTTTGGTGAACTCATTGGAGGCGATAGGTGCGTCTCTGTCGGTATCTTGATGAACTTGAAGTTTGAGTTTTCTTCAAAGGTAGTGTCGAAATTAAACAATTTTCTTTCATATAGCTCGACACTACCTTTGAAGAAAACCCAAATTTCAAGTTCATCAAGATACCGACAGAGACGCACCTATCGCCTCCAGTGAGTTCACCAAACCAACGTCCATTAGTCAACAACAGCTGATGATGTTAGGAAGATCCTTACAAAATGCGTTCTAGGTAAATACTAGCAATAAGTGGAGCATTGAGTATTAGTTCGACTCAAAATTATATTACGTATACATTTTCGCCATCGAGTCAGAAGGGCATGGATGCCTCGGAAAAAAAAGGCTTTTGGCTCTGTGCGTAGCTACTTATGCACAGCCTGTTTCACCTGGCAGACATCAACTCACCTCTCCTTCATTTCGGAAGTTAGCTGACGAGGCACCCATCTTGCAGTCACCTTCCAGTACTTCAACTCCTATACAATACGGTGAGCAGAGCCATGATTGACCTGTAATTGCACCGCAGTGTCATCGATGGAGATCCGTCTATCCTGCCAAATCATCTCCTTTGCTGCGGCAATCACCTCAGCTTTGATGTGCTTGGCCTGGCATCGGTGCTTCCACCAAAATCGTTGTGCTGCTGCTGAATTTGGTACATTTGAATCTGTGATAAACATGTGGTCCTGTACAGTGCCAACATGCGGTGATCGATTTCTATTGTTTTGTGCCTTCACTGTGTAGGAAATGGATCACTCCACACTGCTCTGCTTTGGTGTACTCCAACAAAGGGACCACCATATTGGACACTCCTCTATCACATTGCTGAGTCACATGGCCAATTGATGGCAGGAGAATCCATGTGCATGCATACTGGGTTGGATCATATGAGCAGTTTTAGATTTTCTATGGCAGTTTTCCAGTTTTCATTTGACTCATCCTTGTATTTCATTTGAATATAAGAGTGTTTCATAGTGTAGATGAAATAAAATTTTAAACAATTCTATTCAGAAACATAGTAAATGTAATTAATGCTTTTATTGTTGGATTTCAGAAATTGGAAGAAAGCTGCCTGAAGTTCTGCGTAAATCATATGACTGCAGTAATAAAGACTGAAGCCTTTAAGAATTTGCCTATAAAAACGCGCATGAAATTTATTGAAAAGGCTGCAGAATTTGGAGCCTTCAAGGCCTGAGTAAATACAGTTTACACATCCATGTTTTGGCACACAAGTGTCTGTGATCGTATATTTTATCTTTTATACTGTTTTGCTATTGTGCAATCTGGACAGAAAATGGGGACTGACTCATTTAGATTGCATTTTCTAATTGGTGCTAGTCATACTAACTGTCAAATGTGATATCCCTTGTCATATTCTTCACAAACATCTCAAGTCAGTTATTTATGGATATACAGTTCAACCTGCTTTATACGTAACTCAGTTACATGTAATTCTAGTTTATACATAAATGTTTGTACGTCCCAGAAAAATGTAAGTGAGAAACATGTTAGCAGAACCTTATGTATAGGTAATGCGTTTATATGTAATTTGCAGTTGTATGTATTACTGTTCAATGAAATACAACTGAGTTTTATGTAATTAAATATGAGAACAGGGTTCGATTATTAACATCATTGTTTAACTCTATGAAAACAAATGGCTATATACCGAAAAGTTGGAGAAAAGCAATTATACAGTCAATATACAAGGGCAAAGGGGAGTTGGATAAACCCAATAACTATTGGGGAATAGCACTGCTGTCCAATGTGGGTAAAATTTTTACAGGAATACTGGCTGATAGGATGCAAAAATGGATTGAAGAATTCATTATTCTTTCAGAATATCAAATGGGCTTTAGGAAAGGTAGGAGAACAGTGGACAATGTCTTTATTATAAAAACACTAGTGACAAGTATTTAAGATATAAAAATGGTAAAATATATATGACCTTTATTGATCTCTAGAAAGCATTTGATCGAATGGAGATGAATTTGCTGTGGTATAAATTATTAATGAAGGGGGTTAGTAACAAAATGGTAACCATCCTAAAAGGGTTATACAAAGAGAACACATTTCGTATAAAATATGAAGAAGGTGCAATAACTAGGGACATACACCAGGAAAAAGGACTAAGGCAAGGGTGCAAGTTAAGCCCAGTTTTGCTTAACTTATTCATAGATGATATATTGAAAAAAATATAAGCAATAATAATAATTTCTTGCCGGTAATTAATAATATACAAATCCCTGGATTATTGTTTGCAGATGACTTGGTGATTGGTGCTATTACTGTGAATGGGTTAAAAATATCTTTAGAAGAAATAGATAAATATTGTGCAGCTTGGGGCCTAAAGGTGAATAGAGCTAAAACCCAAATTGTAGTTTTTAAAAAAGGTACTAAATTGAGTAAACATGAGAAGTGGTACAAAGAGGGAATAGAATATAAAGTAGTATGTTAATGTAATTACTTAGGAATGAAATTGATGCAGGAGGGAAATGGGAGAAGCAAAAGAAATGCGCACTGGCAAAAGGGAAAGCAGCAATGGCAGCTGTAAGAGGATGTTTGTATAAAACACCTGAAATGGAAATGAAATGGTTAGAAAGGGGACTGCCACATTAGAGTGCTTGAGATTTGTCGACGACTTCTCATAAGCTATGGGAGTGCCCAATCAATCATTTGAAGGGAGCTGAAATTGAGAAAAGTGTCAGCTCGTTAGGTTCCGCGGTATCTCACTGCAGAACAGAAAGCAGTGCGAGTTCAAATGTGTCGCACGCTTCTCACGCACTATGAAGAGGAAGGTGATGCTTTTCTGGACAGAATCATCACTTGTGATGAGACATGGGTGCATCATTACACACTCATATCAAAGAGGGCCAGTCTGGAGTGGAGGAGGAGTGGAGAGCAACCGTCGGTGAAAGACTTCGTGCACAACTGGCTCTGCACCCGTCCTTGTACTTTCTTTGAAACTGGCATTAAAAGCTGCCTGTCCGTTGGAACAAATGTATAGAAAAGATGGGTGAATATGTAGAAAAGTAAGAAAAATGTTAATTTCAATTACTCAATGAATAAATTTTCTGGAACGAAAGGCCTGTTTATATTCGATTGCCCCTCGTCAGTTGTATGATTTTTCAAGTCCATATTTTTTGATTATGAATTAATCTTTTTCTTCCTATATGCTAAATAAGATTCCACTGATGTCTTAATTTGTGAATTCTGTTCCAAACTGGTTCTAACCAAAGCATTTATCATTTCTGAAATGTTACATAATGTAGAATGTTGTCCGAGCTTTTGTTAAAGCAGCTAAGCAGTTGCTAGATGAAATATCATAACAGCAACATCATCCTGAGTGGGAGAAAATTGTTGTTAATCATATCAAGAGCTGATACACAAGTTGTTAATGTTAGTAATACTTTTATTATTGTAATTTTAGTGTTTCTTAAGCTTTAATCTCAAAGTAATGAAGAATGCTGCAGGAGGTATGTAAAACAGAAGAGAAAAATAAATTGTTATTTGAATCACAAAATGCGTATATTCTGGTCTCATAATCTCACTTTGGACAAGTTATATGGTTATGTCAGGAGTACAGGGTATATATAAATAAATATTGGGGTTTTAAGTCTTTATAATATTTATTACATTCAACTTACAGTTGTAAATGATATTTTAAATGAAAAAGCAACTCAGTTTTACCAATAACCTATAAATGTTCAATCTGACTACCCTTTGTCACATGGCACACATCAAGTCTATAGCCGTGTTGTTCCCAAACGTTAAGTGTGTATTCAGTAATTGTAGCAACAGCTGCTTCAATTGGTTTCTTAATTCATGGAGGTCAGCTGGTAGTGGAGGCACGTACACACAATCCTTGATGAAGTCCCAAAGGTAAAAATTGCATGGCGTCAGGTCAGGAGAATGTGGAGGCCATGGATAGCAAGCCCTGTCATTGGGGCCCTTACAGCCTATCCAGCGCTCGGGTACAGTACGTTCAACCAACCGCGTACTTTGTTATGCCAGTGAGGTGGCGCACCATCTTGCTGGAAAATGAGGTTCTCTGGCCCATTTTCTTCTAACTGAGGGAAGAGCCATTGCTCTAGTGTATCAAGGAACATTCACTTTACGGGAATCTCGTTGCATTTGTACCATCTCGTGAGGATTTTTTGAGCTCCAGATGCGCACATGAATGTTAACAGGTCCACCAAGGTGAAAGGTCGATTCATCACTGAAGACAACACGATCCATAAAATCGTCATCGTCATGAAACATGTCATTTGCAAAGTTGGCACATAATCTGTGGTCTGTCGTCTTTAGAGCCTGTAATAACCAAATGGCAAGAACGTAGCCGTAAGCGTTTTCTTATAACTTTCCAAACAGTCGACACAGGGACTTGTAATTCACGACTAGCCTTCCGGACTGATTTCTTTGGGCTACGAGCGAACGACTCTCTCACTCGATCAACAGTCTCTTCACTTACTCTTGGTCGTCCCATGCTCTTCCCTTTACAAAGGCAGCCGGTATCTTCAAACTGATGATACCATCTACGAATGTTATTATAACTAGGAGGATCACAACTGAACTTAATGCGGAATGCATGTTGCACAGTAACTACAGATTCGGTCTTTGCAAACTGCAAAACACAAAACGCTTTGTTTACTAGTCGCCATCTTTGCTACTACCGCTGTCTAGCGGATTGCGGCAGAAGCACATGTTGGCACATATGCACAGGTGCCAACAAACAAAACTATTTGAGTTGCTTTTTCATTTGAGATATCATTTATAACTAAGTTTAATGTAATAAATATTATAAAGAGTTAAAACCCTAATATTCATTTATATACACTCTGTATTATGGGTGCATTGTAAGTTGGTGATGGACATTTGAAGGAGAGGGGTCTTTATAGCCCCTCTGCATATGCTAGTCAACAAAGATGGCGGATAGTGGAGAAGAGGATGCTCAGTTGCATTAATGCACACTGTGACGGTTATTTTATGTTTTTTAAATTTTAAGAATTTATTTTGGATTGTTCTGGAAAAAATAATTTGTACAAAATAGAAAATGTGAAATTGGGTACGCCACGGAATGTTACAACGTAAGTTAAATGTTACATAATATTGTTATTGGTAATTACAAGAATGCAATTACGTAATGTGGTGACGTGGACCAATAAAAGAGAAGTAATTTTGAATTAATAGAGTAACATAGAGTGCAGAGAACCCAAAATGATCAGAGAGCTTGGCGTCACTCTGTAAAAAACAGTCTTGTATTTGTCTTGTGAAAGCCCTTTTCCTCTTTTCATTTGTTATTTGTATTTACCGCGCTCACTCCTTTAGAATGTGTAGTAAGTAGACGGCAATAGCATGAGTATGTGGCAACGTTGCAGCTAGCACATCATGTAACGTTTTAAGCTCTGCACATGCATAGACGACAAATTAGTTGGGTACACTCACTTGTACCACAATTACAATGTGCACATTAATTGGCAACGCCAGAGTTCTTGGTCATATCTGGGAAGTGCTACCATCTGTAGAGTTTTACTGCAACTGTCTCCAGATACAAATAATGTTTACAACTCTTGGCGCTATCAGCTATTGTTGCTTTGAATACAGTTTCTAAACAGAAGTTTTGTTTTAAACACTGTGATCAACTTGGAATTTGTAAAATAAGACCTGAAGCTTTCCTGACGAATACGCTCACTTTCTTCTCGGGCAGCCAGCCAGGTGAAAAGATGATTAGATATCAACGTTTCGGGAGTGTGCATCTCTCTCATCATCAGGATATTTATAAAATGTTATAACCTCAAATGAAATACTGGATATAACACAACTATAAACAAAGACAAAACACTGTCAAAATTCGCATTACTGAACAAAACACTTTTCAGTAAATTAAATACCAGGTCACGAGATGGCGTGAGCATAGAAAATGGTGTCAAAGAAACGTAACTACTTAACTTGATTATCAAGCTGTATTGAGCTTTTCTTCTTAAATCGACAGATTTCCATTTTTAAGGCCGGTTTCTAAGAGGAGCTGAACTGAAATCCAAAATCACGATTAAGCGTGCTCCTTTCAGAGGAAATCGCCAAAGCCTCCTTAACTCTCTGCTCCCAGTAACTATTGCATTTTGCCAAGATGGACGTCTCCCGAAAATTGGCCCTATGGTCATTATCAAAACAATGCTCCGCAAGCCCAGACTTCTCAGGTTGCATTAAACGAATGCTCCGTTCATGTTCTTTTATTCTAGTAGCGATGGTCCTTCCGGTTTGTCCTATATACGGTGTCCCACATTCACAGGGAATGCGGTACACTCCCGGAACTTGGAAGCCCAGTTTTTCTTTCACTGGCCTCAACAGATGCTTAATCTTCGTAGGTGGCTTGTGGATGGTCCTGATGTATTTGGCGAGAATTCTGCTGATTCTGCCGGATAGGTTGTCGGTAAACGGGATGCAGGCTGCAGCGGTAGGCTTATCTGACGCTTGCTGTATTACAGGTTTCCCTTTCCTAGCTCTGGTGATCGAGGCTTCAACGTTATATTCGGAGTAGCCCAGCAATGCTCCCATCTCTGTAACACGTCCAAATAGTACTCGACATTTTTCAACATTGTCTCCTTGTAACTCTACACACTTCTCCCAGCGATGTTCCCATCTCTGTAAACCGTCCAAATAGTACTCGGCGTTTTTCAACATTGTCTCCTTGTAGCTCTACACACTTCTCCCAGTGTTGCTCCCATCTCTGTAACCCGTCCAAATAGTACTCGACGTTTTTCAACATTGTCTCCTTGTAACTCTACACACTTCTCCCAGCGATGTTCCCATCTCTGTAACGCGTCCAAATAGTACTCGGAGTTTTTCAACATTGTCTCCTTGTAGCTCTACACACTTCTCCCAGTGTTGCTCCCATCTCTGTAAACCGTCCAAATAGTACTCGGCGTTTTTCAACATTGTCTCCTTGTAGCTCTACACACTTCTCCCAGTGTTGCTCCCATCTCTGTAACCCGTCCAAATAGTACTCGACATTTTTCAACATTGCCTCCTTGTAACTCTACACACTTCTCCCAGCGATGTTCCCATCTCTGTAAACCGTCCAAATAGTACTCGGAGTTTTTCAACATTGTCTCCTTGTAGCTCTACACACTTCTCCCAGTGTTGCTCCCATCTCTGTAACCCCTCCAAATAGTACTCGACGTTTTTCAACATTGTCTCCTTGTAACTCTACACACTTCTCCCAGTGTTGCTCCCATCTCTGTAACCCCTCCAAATAGTACTCGACGTTTTTCAACATATTCTCCTTGTAACTCTACACGCTTCTGCCAGCGATGCTCCCATCTCTGTAACGCGTCCAAATAGTACTCGGCGTTTTTCAACATATTCTCCTTGTAACTCTACACGCTTCTCCCAGTGTTGCTCCCATCTCTGTAACCCCTCCAAATAGTACTCGACGTTTTTCAACACAGTCTCCTTGTAACTCTACACGCTTCTGCCAGCGATGCTCCCATCTCTGTAACGCGTCCAAATAGTACTCGGCGTTTTTCAACATATTCTCCTTGTAACTCTACACGCTTCTGCCAGCGATGCTCCCATCTCTGTAACGCGTCCAAATAGTACACGGCGTTTTTCAACATATTCTCCTTGTAACTCTACACGCTTCTGCCAGCGATGCTCCCATCTCTGTAACGCGTCCAAATAGTACTCGGCGTTTTTCAACATAGTCTCCTTGTAACTCTACACGCTTCTCCCAGCGATGCTCCCATCTCTGTAACACGTCCAAATAGTACTCGGCGTTTTTCAACATAGTCTCCTTGTAACTCTACACACTTCTCCCAGTGTTGCTCCCATCTCTGTAACCCCTCCAAATAGTACTCGGCGTTTTTCAACATATTCTCCTTGTAACTCTACACACTTCTCCCAGCGATGCTCCCATCTCTGTAACCCGTCCAAATAGTACTCGGCGATTTTCAACATAGTCTCCTTGTAACTCTACACACTTCTCCCAGGGATGCTCCCATCTCTGTAACCCGTCCAAATAGTACTCGGCGATTTTCAACATATTCTCCTTGTAACTCTACACGCTTCTGCCAGCGATGCTCCCATCTCTGTAACCCGTCCAAATAGTACTCGGCGTTTTTCAACATAGTCTCCTTGTAACTCTACACACTTCTCCCAGCGATGCTCCCATCTCTGTAACCCGTCCAAATAGTACTCGGCGATTTTCAACATAGTCTCCTTGTAACTCTACACACTTCTCCCAGCGATGCTCCCATCTCTGTAACCCGTCCAAATAGTACTCGGCGATTTTCAACATAGTCTCCTTGTAACTCTACACACTTCTCCCAGCGATGCTCCCATCTCTGTAACCCGTCCAAATAGTACTCGGCGTTTTTCAACATAGTCTCCTTGTAACTCTACACACTTCTCCCAACGATCCTCCCATCTCTGTAACCCGTCCAAATAGTACTCGGCGATTTTCAACATAGTCTCCTTGTAACTCTACACACTTCTCCCAACGATGCTCCCATCTCTGTAACCCGTCCAAATAGTACTCGGCGATTTTCAACATAGTCTCCTTGTAACTCTACACACTTCTCCCAACGATGCTCCCATCTCTTTAACCCGTCCAAATAGTACTCGGCGTTTTTCAACATAGTTTCGTTGTAACTCTACACACTTCTCACAGTGATGCTGTCATCTCTGTAACCCGTCCAAACAGTACTCGGCGTTTTTCAACATAGTCTCCTTGTAACTCTACACACTTCTTCCAACGATGCTCCCATCTCTTTAACCCGTCCAAATAGTACTCGGCGTTTTTCAACATAGTCTCCTTGTAACTCTACACACTTCTCCCAACGATGCTCCCATCTCTTTAACCCGTCCAAATAGTACCCGGCGTTTTTCAGCATAGTCTCCTTGTAACTCTACACACTTCTCCCAACGATGCTCCCATCTCTTTAACCCGTCCAAATAGTACTCGGCGTTTTTCAACATAGTCTCCTTGTAACCCTACACACTTCTCGCAGCGATGCTCCCATCTCTGTAACACGTCCAAATAGTACCCGGCGTTTTTCAACATAGTCTCCTTGTAACTCTACACACTTCTCCCAACGATGCTCCCATCTCTTTAACCCGTCCAAATAGTACTCGGCGTTTTTCAGCATAGTCTCCTTGTAACTCTACACACTTCTCGCAGCGATGCTCCCATCTCTGTAACACGTCCAAATAGTACCCGGCGTTTTTCAGCATAGTCTCCTTGTAACCCTACACACTTCTCCCAACGATGCTCCCATCTCTTTAACCCGTCCAAATAGTACTCGGCGTTTTTCAACATAGTCTCCTTGTAACTCTACACACTTCTGCCAGCGATGCTCCCATCTCTTTAACCCGTCCAAATAGTACCCGGCGTTTTTCAACATAGTCTCCTTGTAACTCTACACACTTCTCCCAGCGATGCTCCCATCTCTTTAACCCGTCCAAATAGTACCCGGCGTTTTTCAACATAGTCTCCTTGTAACTACACACTTCTCCCAGCGATGCTCCCATCTCTTTAACCCGTCCAAATAGTACCCGGCGTTTTTCAACATAGTCTCCTTGTAACTCTACACGCTTCTGCCAGCGATGCTCCCATCTCTTTAACCCGTCCAAATAGTACCCGACGTTTTTCAACATAGTCTCCTTGTAACTCTACACACTTCTCCCAGCGATGCTCCCATCTCTTTAACCCGTCCAAATAGTACTCGGCGTTTTTCAACATAGTCTCCTTGTAACTCTACACACTTCTCCCAGTGATGCTCCTATCTCTGTAACCCATCCAAATTGTACTTGCCGTTTTTCAACATAGTCTCCTTGTAACTCTACACACTTCTCCCAGCGATGCTCCTATCTCTGTAACCCATCCAAATTGTACTTGCCGTTTTTCAACATAGTCTCCTTGTAACTCTACACACTTCTTCCAGCGACGCTCCCATCTCTTTAACCTGTCCAAATAGTACTCGGCGTTTTTCAACATACTCATTGTAACTGTATACACTTCTCCCAGCGATGCTCCCATCTCTGTAGCCCGTCCAAGTAGTACTCGGTGTTTTTCAGCATAGTCTCCTTGTAACTCTACACACCACTCCCAGCGATGCTCCCATCTCTGTTACCCGTCCAAACAGTACTCGGCGTTTTTCAACATAGTCTCCTTGTAACTCTACACACTTCTCCCAGTGATGCTCCCATCTCTGTAACCCGTCCAAATTGAACTCGGCGTTTTTCAACATAGTCTCCTTGTAACTCTACACACTTCTTCCAGCGATGCTCCCATCTCTGTAACCCGTCCAAATAGTACTCGGCGTTTTTTAACATAGTCTCCCTGTAACACTACACACTTCTCCCAGTGATGCTCCCATCTCTGTAACCCGTCCAAATAGTACGCGGCGTTTTTCTCTGCAAAATAATTGTTGACGAAGGTGATTGCCTCTTCATTTGACGAAAATCTCTATCCTCCGAGCGCAATTTTCAGATGAGTGAACAAAAAGAAGTCGCTTGG
Organism: Mantis religiosa; assembly: GCA_030765055.1. NCBI lineage: Eukaryota > Metazoa > Arthropoda > Insecta > Mantodea > Mantidae > Mantis > Mantis religiosa. The sequence goes on along the minus strand of CM060959.1, from coordinate 16,235,162 downwards.
GGCTAGATCTGGTGTGTCAAGTAGTTCAAACAGTAATTCGTGGATTTTCGCCATTCCAACCGCTGAGGTCTGATGCGGTGCGTTTTCTTTGTAAAACAGGATTTTCTTTTAATGCAAATGTGACAGTTTTTCCGCAAGTTATGCTTTAAGCTTGTCAAGTAATGTGTAGTATGCTCCTGTAATAGTTTTTCCTTTTTGAAGATAATCGATTAAAATAACTCCACAACTGTCCCAAAAAACAGTGGCCATCACTTTCCAGCCAAAATAACATTTTTATGAGCCCATTGCCCCTTTGAAGGTTTGGACTGTATTTTTGTTTAGGGCGTATAATGGTGTATCCAAGATCCATTGACAGTAATCAATCGGCACCAAAACTCGTATTTATTGCGCCTAAACAGCGCCTACAGAGCGTTGGAAATGTTCATTCGAACACGTTTTTGGTCTAACGTGAGCAAACGCGGCACCCAACTCACGGACAGCTTTCTCATATCTTGATGTTGATTTCATGTGTGACAAATACGTTATTTTGACATGTTCATAGCCTCTGCTATGCCTCACTTTAATTCGGCGGTCATTAGCACCATTTGGTGAACTTTGGCGGTGTTTTCGTCAGTAGTTGAAGTTTTTGGACGTCGCTAACGTTCGTCTCCAAACTCTTACGCCACGTTTAAATTCAGATTTAGTGGTAAATGTTGGTGCAGAGTCCCATACACAGAATCCAACTCATCTTTGATTTGTGTAGGCGCATTGCCTTTCAAATACAAATATTTAATGACAGCTGGATACTCGATTTTGTCCATTTTCATAAAAACACTCAAGCGACTGTTAAATAACAACTGAGCGTCCAAAATGGCTGAAACTTTGGTAACTGTCAACAGATGGGCAACGAGATTCACTGGGTTTTATTTACGAGTGCTGCCATCTTCATGTTGAGGTCGGAAACTTCTCAGGCCACCCTCGTAGCTCTAACGCGTTATCTTAATTGCAAAAGTGAATGATTAAGTTGTGATGACATATTGGCGATCAAAGCCTTGATTGGCCGCCTCTTTAGCGTGTCTGCCTAACGTTCAAGAGGTCCCGAGTTCGAATCTCAGTCAGGGTGAGTTACGTGGATAATGTTTTTCCGGGGTTTACCCTTATCCTGAAAGACGAAGGTCTGGTAACTCAAAGCTCCATGGATCCCGGATTCAATGAGCATCATTTCATCTGTTTCATTCATCGTCCGATATGACTTAACGTTGGAGGACGTAAATTGAAAAAAGAAAAAAAAAAAGAAAGAAAAGCTTTTATCGGTTATATTTCTTATTTATGCAGCCATGCACACTATAGTGAAATGGTATAAAAACTTCTGTTTCAGCTTAACATCAGGAAGTTGCTGTTGCAGTCTGCGCACTATTATGATCCCCTAACAATTTTATAAGGGATCTGAGTAAAAATTAAGCAGTCTTTCAGGCCCAGCCTAGAATTTGACGTTAAGAACCTAAAGAGTGTCTTAAGAAGTCAAAACTGATATAGTTAAGCATGTGACATCCGTAAGCTTTAGTGGTAAATGATGACCCTTGGTTTGACGTTACGGAAACTGGTATCACTATGGCAGCGACAGAAGCTGCAGATTTGCGTTCGTTTTGTGTGTCGAAATGTAGGACTGTAAGCAAGAAAAGATACTTTATCCTATATGCCAAAGGAAAGATGGAAAGGGTCATCGTATTCGATGCATAAGAAATGAGAATGTCTGCATAGGAAAGGGACCTTTGAATACCACGTTTTCCAACATTGAAAGTAATAGAAAGAAGGAAGAGAGATATTTGAATTTTAAATAATGTCGAAGACCGACGTCTCTTCCTCTGGGCTTACGTCCAAAAGAACTGTCCACGTTTTGAAGGAGAGGAAAAATACAGAATATCATCTCTTTGGAAGCTGGGATATATGTATTTAGTTCTGTAGTCTGGGAAACGAACAAATGAATCACGTTTTGTATACTGACATAAACACAGCATATAAATATTTGAGTGGGCGAGTTTTCAAAAACCATTCAAGGGGTTTTTATAGTCCTTTCAGCATTGAAAACCACTATTATTTCTAACGCACCGTAATTTATATTTATAAATGTCCAAAAATGATTTACATAACCTTCGTTGCGAATGCCATTGAGTATAAAATAGTTGCTATTCTTAAAGAATTCATGTAAAAACAAAATCCGATTACGTCTAATTGCAAGCGAAATACATAGATGGCCGCTTAGTAAACAGGAGACAGTCTACAAAGTGACAATCGATCCCGTTTTTCATTTATTAACTGGATTTCTTGTCTATCTCTGTTCGGTGCAACCATTTCGCAATCAATTTGAAACAAACTTGCCAGTGAGCTAGAGAAATTAAATTTTAAACATACGAAGATGGCAGCACTCGTAAATAAAACCCAGTGAATTTCGTTGTCCATCTATTGACAATTACTCACCAAAGTTTCAGCCATTTTCGACGCTCAGTTTTTATGTAACAGTCATTTGACTGAGTTGATGTGAGTGTTTTTATGAAAATGGACAAAATCGAGTATCGAGCTGCCATTAAATATTTGTTTTTGTAAGGCAATACGTCTACGCAAATCAAACACGACTTGGATTCTGTGTATGGGGACTCTGCACCATCATTTATTTACCACAGTGAAATTTTGGGCGGCTGAGTTTAAACGTAGCCGTAAGAGCTTGGGAGACGATGAACATTTGGGACGTCCAAAAACTGCAACTACCGACGAAAAAATCAGCAAAGTTCACAAATCGTGCCAGACGACCGCCAAATTAAAGTGAGAGACAGCAGAGGCTATGAACGTGTCAAAAGAACGTGTTTGTCACATATTAAATCAACATTTAGACAAGAGAAAACTGTCCGCGCGTTGGGTGCGAATGAACAGTTCCAACGCTTTGTTGACGCAATAAATCCGAGTTTTGGCGTCGATTAATTACTGTAGATGAAACTTTGATACATCATTATACGCTCGAAACAAAAACACAGTTCATACACTGTAGAGCAAAGGGGGAACCGGCTCCAAAAAAGCAAAAACTGATTTTTTTCCGCCTGGAAAATTCAAGGCGACTGCTTTTTTTTTGGGGGGGGGGGATAGTCATGGAGTTAACTTTTTAATCGATTATCTTCAAAAAGGAAAAACCATTACAGGAGCATACTACACATCATTACTTGACAAGCTGAAGGCAGAACTTGCAGGAAAACGGCAACATTTGCAGAAAAAGAAAATCCTGTTCCACCAAGACAACGCACGTCTCACATCTCAGCGGCCAAAATCCATGAATTGCAGTTTGAACTGCTTGGCACTCCAGATCTAGCCCCAAACGACTTCATTTTGTTTCCTCATGTGAAAATTGCGCTTGGAGGACAGACATTTTCGTCAAACGAAGAGGCAATCACTTTCGTGAACAATTATTTTACAGAGAAAAACGCCGTGTACTATTTGGACGGGTTACCGAGATAGGAGCATCGCTGGGAGAAGTGTGTAGAGTTACAAGGAGACTAGGTTGGAAAATGCCGTGTACTGTTTGGACGAGTTACAGAGATGGGAGCATCGCTGGGAGAAGTGTGTAGAGTTACAAGGAGACTATGTTGTAAAACGTCGAGTATTATTTGGACGGGTTACAGAGATGAGAGCATCGCTGGGAGAAGTGTGTAGAGTTACAAGGAGACTATGTTGAAAAACGTCGAGTACTATTTGGACGAGTTACAGAGATGAGAGCATCGTTGGGAGAAGTGTGTAGAGTTACAAGGAGACTATGTTGAAAACGTCGAGTACTATTTGGACGGGTTACAGAGATGTGAGCAATCGCTGGGAGAAGTGTGTAGTTACAAGGAGACTATGTAGGGGGGGGGAAATCTGGAAAAAAAGTCCTGTATCTTTATTAGGTCGAATAAATTTTGAAAATGTATCCTGAGCAAATAAAATATTGTTTGACATAAATTTTCTTGATTTTCTTCTGAAATGTTTGTAAAAAGCGGTGCATTCAGTACTTCTTTGTACGATGTTGGGTGTAATTAACGATGTTGCATTGTTTATAGGAGCGATATCTGTGTATCTACAATGCACAGTGAAAATGGTCACACGTCAGATTTGTAAAAATACTTTATTGACTCGTACTTTCGCTCTGAACTCTGTAGACTGCGAATAAGCATAAGAAATTGAGCAGATACTCCATCTCCAACCTCTTTAAAAAAGTATCCTAAAATGACACTTTTACAGACCTTTAGGGCGAGGCTACATACAAAAAGGGAATAAAAAAGTACTAATGGCTTCCATCATAGCTTTACGACTTTAAATTTGACCAATTTGGAAGGAGAGAGGAAAAGCTCTTGACCCTTGGGGCAGGAGGAAATGACTGCCCAGAGCTGGTCATCTGATGACGTCACGACGGGTGAAATAAGTTGGCTTAAGGAAGAGGAAGAAAGTAGAGTCGCAGTGGGAGGAAGTCCTAGCGAAAACGACTTTGGGCCGAATTTCATCTAATCCGCAGCGAGGCTCCTGTACAGACTTCACTGTCGGGAAAAAACCAAATATCCACTAAATTCCAAACTTGATATTTCAGTTCAGTATCTTTCAAGAAAACCCCCTTTACACGGAAAATATCCCGTTCTTTATATTCTCAGAAAGGAGTAGGTAATGTTTTTATTGTAGTAATATTTGAGATATTTAAATGACGAACAAAATGAACATGCAGAAGCTGATGGGAGTAACCTCAGAAGTGCCCTTCATTCTGAATGACTTGAATATCTGATGAACTGTTAGAGATAGACAAAATATTACTACACAAAAAAACGTAGAACTTGTTAAAGCATAGAATGCACGTCGAATAACTTTTTTTTCTGTGGAGTTAATCATTTCTGAGATAATCTTTGTGATTGATTTGAGGTTTTAAATATAACTTCTTCTTTTTCCAAGTGCCGTCTCTGTAGAGTGGTGGTAGTGCACGTACAAGAGGTCCCCAATTCTAATCTCGGGGTGATAAGGGGGATAAGGTTTTCCCTTATCCTGAAAGATGAATGTCTGGTAACTCTAAGCTCTATGTACCCTGTACTCATTCCAACAACATTTCATTGATCGTCCGACATGACTAATTTTGTTGGTGTACGGTGTTCATTTGTGCCACGTTCAATAGGTCCCTAGTTCTAATCTCGGTCATGGTGATAAGGTTTTTCCTTATCCTGAACGATGAATGACTGGTAACTCTAAGCTTCACGTACCCTGGACTCATTTGAACATCATTTCATTCATCGTCCAATATGACAACGTTGGAGGACGTTAATTAAAAAGTAACAGTAACAGTAATTAAAATGTATGAAAAAATATTAAAATTACTTTCTTTCTCAAGCTGTAACATCTACTTAAAAGACCCAACAATTTATTATAGGTTCTCCCTTTAATGATAGTATTGCAATTTATTTCTGTCAAGTCATGTTAAGTGAGCCAGATTTGTTAATACGTGACCTTCATTTCTATATATTATATTCATCGATGCATTGGCTATTGCTGATAAATATGAAGAAGATACTCCAGAAACTGCTTCCAAATTAGACAGACAGTTGGGATATGTCAGGTGCCTTCCACTCCTGAAATAGTACAACATAAGCTAATGTATATCCATACGAACGATGTAAATTGTTTATTCAAACTTACCTGTGGCAGAATATCGTTCTTGTTACAATTCTAGGCTCTACTAGCCGTCGTATAGCCATTTGATCAACATGAAAATACAACGTAATGTCAAAGACTGTCACCTAGAAAACCAGTGTTAAAACATTTGACTATCACTTAAAGTCTACTGTATTCCCATATTCCCTTGTCGTTATTCATTTTTTATATCTTGGACATACAAATAGAACGTAATGTCAAAGACCGTCATCTAGACAAACAGTTTTAAAACATTTGACTATCACTTAAAGTCTACTGTATTCCCATGTTCCCTTGCCGTTATTCATTTTTTATATCTTGGACATACAAATAGAACGTAATGCCAAAGACCGTCACCTAGAAAACCAGTGTTAAAACATTTGACTATTACTTAAAGTCTACTGTATTCCCTTATTCCCTCGTCGTTATTCATTTTTTATCTCTTGGACATACAAATAGAACGTAATATCAAAGACCGTCATCTAGACAAACAGTTTTAAAACATTTGACTATCACTTAAAGTCTACTGTATTCCCATATTCCCTTGTCGTTATTCATTTTTTATCTCTTGGACATACAAATAGAACGTAATATCAAAGACCTTCATCTAGACAACCAGTTTTAAAACATTTGACTATCACTTAAAGTCTACTGTATTTCCATATTCCCTTGTCGTTATTCATTTTTTATCTCTTGGACATACAAATAGAACGTAATGTCAAAGACCGTCATCTAGAAAACCAGTTTTAAAACATTTGACTATCACTTAAAGTCTGCTGTATTTCCATATTCCCTTGTCGTTATTCATTTTTATCTCTTCGACATACAAATAGAACGTAATGTCACAGTCCGTCACCTAGAAAACCAGTTTTAAAACATTTGACTATCACTTAAAGTCTACTGTATTCCCTTATTCCCTCGTCGTTATTCATTTTTTATCTCTTCGACATACAAATAGAACGTAATGTCACAGTCCGTCACCTAGAAAACCAGTTTTAAAACATTTGACTATCACTTACAGTCTACTGTAATTCCATATTCCCTTGTCGTTATTCATTTTTTATCTCTTGGACATACAAATAGAACGTAATATCAAAGACCTTCATCTAGACAACCAGTTTTAAAATATTTGACTATCACTTAAAGTCTACTGTATTCCCATTTTCCCTTATCGTTGATCATTTTTTATCTCTTGGACATACAAATAGAACGTAATGTCAAAGACCGTCATCTAGAAAATCAGTTTTAAAATATTTGACTATCACTTAAAGTCTACTGTATTCCCATTTTCCCTTATCGTTGATCATTTTTTATCTCTTGGACATACAAATAGAACGTAATATCAAAGACCTTCATCTAGACAACCAGTTTTAAAATATTTGACTATCACTTAAAGTCTACTGTATTCCCATATTCCCTTGTCGTTGATCATTTTTTATCTCTTGGACATACAAATAGAACGTAATGTCAAAGACCGTCATCTAGAAAATCAGTTTTAAAACATTTGACTATTACTTAAAGTCTACTGTATTCCCATATTCCCTTGTCGTTATTCATTTTTATCTCTTGGACATACAAATAGAACGTAATGTCAAATACCGTCATCTAGACAACCAGTTTTAAAACATTTGACTATCACTTAAAGTCTACTGTATTTCAATATTCCTAGAATAAAATTAACAATATGATAATGTTTATCATGAAGTATATAGACGAACAATTGTTTGTGCAAGAGTAGAGCAAGTCTTGTAAGTACAATGCATCATATACATAGGGGTTTTTCCAGGTATGTCCACGTTGCCAGCGGTAGTGAGAAGGTGTTCTGTGCTCTGCTACGGGGGCCCAAAATAACCCAACAAAAAGGTGTCAGTACGGCCCAAATTCCGGCGAACGCGTGATCGATATTCTCAACGTCAGCCTTGGTGCTTGGTTGCGGAATATATAAAGTTAGGAGCTCCTCTTCTCTCCCCCTCCTCTTCTCCCAAATGGTCAAGGTCCATTTGGAAACTCTGCTAGCGCCATGTCTAAATACAGAAGGAATGATCGATTGCTTTGCACTTTTCAGACAGGTCAACATAATCGGATATCCATTAGCCTCTTATACTTGAAACAATGACCAACTCACACACTTCAAGCGAACTTCTTTAGCAATTATTTGTAAAGCTTGTCCCAAAGGCGTGGTACTAAATGAGCAAATATATGTTTAGTATTATTAATTCAACCAAATAATATAAAGCTTAATCATAAAGGTAATGCGAAAGAAAGAGTTATAACTATATGACTAGTTCTAGTAAAAACATAAGGGAAAAGACCTATAAAATTATTATATATTGTTATCTTTATTTATTAATTTTGGGCTTGTATTTATTCTTCAGTAATTCAATAACCATTACTAAATTATGGATGTAAGCATGCAGGGATTTTACTAGGGACTCTGACGAAACCACAAGAGAATCGTCCAACATTTTCCGTTACTTTTTGTTATTTCTTTTTTTCAAACGGCAGTAACAACTTAGTCAAAATAATTTACATTTAAGAAGGAATACATGTTTATCTTGAGTTTTCTGCCAGTAGATTGTGGAGTCTAAGTGTCTTATGTACAGTTTTGTATAAACCGTAGGAGTTATACGAAGTCTGACTAAACAAACGGTAAACGCACAAAAAGGTAACGTTTCTGTGAAGCTAACCATTTCCGATATTACTTGCTCCTTTTATTGACTGGCTGAAGAGATCAAGATGAAACCACCACTGCTTTTTTGAACCACCACTGGTGGTCGCGAAGGGAGGGGAAGGAGTGGAAGGGCTTCGTACATCAGGAACTGCTTTTTTGAACCACCACTGGTGGTCGCGAAGGGAGGGGAAGGAGTGGAAGGGCTTCGTACATCAGGAACTGCTTTTTTGAACCACCACTGGTGGTCGCGAAGGGAGGGGAAGGAGTGGAAGGGCTTCGTACACCAGGAGCACTGTTCCCCAGGCCTGGTTTAGAGAAAGAGGTGTGTAAGATTTTTCGTATATATTATTCGTGTACTTAAATCGGTTACCATAGTAATATTAATAAATTAATTAAATTGATTGAGTTAAAACCTCAAGCACATTAGCATATGGCAATAAAAGAATTGAATATTGAAATATTATTGAAGGAAATAAAGAAGGATTTAAGTTGACTAAAGTTTACTTTTGTATCTGGACAAAGTTAGGAGTGAGTAATTGTAATATAGGGCGCTCAACAGCGCGGACCTCAGCGCCCCTAAAAAGCAATGCCTTCTAAAAACAATCTAAAAACGTGGTTAAAACTGTCATTAGCGATAAAATGCTGGCTAAAATGTACGTATAACTACGCAGGTCAAGCATTAAAATGATAAAAGGTTAAAATAGATATTTGGCTATTTCATAAAACCAACATTGGATAAAAATCTAAAAACCTTGGCCACCACTTGCTGGTCGTCCGCCAGTAGGTCTTTCAAGCTGGCCGGCAGCTGAAGAGACCAGTGAAGACGCTCCAGGTTAGGACACACTAACAGAACGTGCTGGACTGAGAGAGCACCACCGCATAGCGGGCAGACTGGAGCAGGGCCCCAAGGGGCCTACTGCGGTAGGTACGGGAATTGGCGATCCCGGGATCCCGAGCCAAATCTCTCGATTGGGTGCCTCTGAGTGGTGAGAGATCTCAAACAAGGTCCACATCCGTGTTTGACCTGAATCTAAGTTAAAAATAGTACATTAAACCAAATTCAGAGCAAAGCCAAAGCAAAGCCAGAGCGAAGCCGGAACCAAGCCAAAGTTAAGGTGCAGAAAGAAGTGAGTGTGAGGCCGGAGCGGGACAGGAGCGGGGCCAGAACCTAGCAAGAGCCAAGCCAGAACGAAGACAGATCCAAGCAAGAGTAAAGTCAAGGAATGTTAGAGTGAAGCCAGAGCCTAGCCATTGCGGGACCATAGCGGGAACCGGAGCCTAGCCAGAGCGTAGCCAGAACCAAGCCAAAGTTGAGGTGCAGAACGAAGTGAGTGTGAGGCCGGAGCGGGACAGGAGCGGGGCCAGAACCTAGCAAGAGCCAAGCCAGAACGAAGACAGATCCAAGCAAGAGTATAGTTAAGGAATGTTAGAGTGAAGCCAGAGCCTAGCCATTGCGGGACCATAGCGGGAACCGGAGCCTAGCCAGAGCGTAGCCAGAACCAAGCCAAAGTTGAGGTGCAGAACGAAGTGAGTGTGAGGCCGGAGCGGGACAGGAGCGGGGCCAGAACCTAGCAAGAGCCAAGCCAGAACGAAGACAGATCCAAGCAAGAGTATAGTTAAGGAATGTTAGAGTGAAGCCAGAGCCTAGCCATTGCGGGACCATAGCGGGAACCGGAGCCTAGCCAGAGCGTAGCCAGAACCAAGCCAAAGTTGAGGTGCAGAACGAAGTGAGTGTGAGGCCGGAGCGGGACAGGAGCGGGGCCAGAACCTAGCAAGAGCCAAGCCAGAACGAAGACAGATCCAAGCAAGAGTATAGTTAAGGAATGTTAGAGTGAAGCCAGAGCCTAGCCATTGCGGGACCATAGCGGGAACCGGAGCCTAGCCAGAGCGTAGCCAGAACCAAGCCAAAGTTGAGGTGCAGAACGAAGTGAGTGTGAGGCCGGAGCGGGACAGGAGCGGGGCCAGAACCTAGCAAGAGCCAAGCCAGAACGAAGACAGATCCAAGCAAGAGTATAGTTAAGGAATGTTAGAGTGAAGCAAGAGCGAAACCAGAGCCAAGCCAGTGCGGGACCGTAGCGGGAACCGGAGCCTAGCCAGAACGAAGCCAGAACCAAGCCAAAGTTGAGGTGTAGAACGAAGTGAGTGTGAGGCCGGAGCGGGACAGGAGCGGGGCCAGAACCTAGCAAGAGCCAAGCCAGAACGAAGACAGATCCAAGCAAGAGTATAGTTAAGGAATGTTAGAGTGAAGCCAGAGCCTAGCCATTGCGGGACCGTAGCGTGGACCGGAGCCTAGCCAGAGCTAAGCCAGAGTGGAGCCAGAGCCAAGCCAAAGTTGAGGTGCAGAACGAAGTGAGTGTGAGGCCGGAGCGGGACAGGAGCGGGGCCAGAACCTAGCAAGAGCCAAGCCAGAACGAAGACAGATCCAAGCAAGAGTATAGTTAAGGAATGTTAGAGTGAAGCCAGAGCCTAGCCATTGCGGGACCGTAGCGTGGACCGGAGCCTAGCCAGAGCTAAGCCAGAGTGGAGCCAGAGCCAAGCCAAAGTTGAGGTGCAGAACGAAGTGAGTGTGAGGCCGGAGCGGGACAGGAGCGGGGCCAGAACCTAGCAAGAGCCAAGCCAGAACGAAGACAGATCCAAGCAAGAGTATAGTTAAGGAATGTTAGAGTGAAGCCAGAGCCTAGCCATTGCGGGACCGTAGCGTGGACCGGAGCCTAGCCAGAGCTAAGCCAGAGTGGAGCCAGAGCCAAGCCAAAGTTGAGGTGCAGAACGAAGTGAGTGTGAGGCCGGAGCGGGACAGGAGCGGGGCCAGAACCTAGCAAGAGCCAAGCCAGAACGAAGACAGATCCAAGCAAGAGTATAGTTAAGGAATGTTAGAGTGAAGCAAGAGCGAAACCAGAGCCAAGCCAGTGCGGGACCGTAGCGGGAACCGGAGCCTAGCCAGAACGAAGCCAGAACCAAGCCAAAGTTGAGGTGTAGAACGAAGTGAGTGTGAGGCCGGAGCGGGACAGGAGCGGGGCCAGAACCTAGCAAGAGCCAAGCCAGAACGAAGACAGATCCAAGAAAGAGTATAGTTAAGGAATGTGAAGCCAGAGCGAAACCAGAGCCAAGCTAGTGCGGGACCGTAGCGGGGACCGGAGCCTAGCCAGAGCAATGCCGGAGTGGAGCCAGAGTGGAACTTGAGCGGAGCCAGAGCCAAGCCAGAGCGGCACCGGAGTGGTGCCCGGGGCCTAGCCAGAGCGAAGGCAGCGAAGCCAATGTTAAGGTACAGAATGAAGTTAGTATGAGGCCAGAGCAAAGCCAGAGCGCAGCCAGAGCAGGACCGGAGACGGGCCGGAACCTAGCCAGAGCCAAGCTAGAGCCAAGTTAGAGTGAATACAGAGTGAAGTTAGAGTGAGGTTTGAGTGAAGCCGGAGTGAAGCCAGAGCGGAGCCAGAGCCAAGACAGAGCGGGATAGGGGTGGTGACCGAATCCTAGCCAGAGCGAAGCCGGAGCCAAGCCAGAACCAAGCCAAAGTTGAGGTGTAGAACGAAGTGATTGTGAGGCCGGAGCGGGACAGGAGCCTATCCAGAGCTAAGCCAGAGTGGAGCCAGAGCGTAGCCAGAGCGGAACTTGAGCGGAGCCAGAGCCAAGCTAGAGCGGGACCGGAGTGGTGCCCGGGGCCTAGCCAGAGCGAAGACATATCCAAGAAAGAGTACAGTTAAGGAATGTTAGAGTGAAGCCAGAGCGAAACCAGAGCCAAGCCAGTGCGGGACCGTAGCGGGGACCGGAGCCTAGCCAGAGCAAAGCCAGAGTGGAGCCAGAGGGGAACTTGAGCGGAGCCAGAGCCAAGCCATAGCCGGACCGGAGTGGTGACCGGGGCCTAGCCAGAGCGAAGACATATCCAAGAAAGAGTACAGTTAAGGAATGTTAGAGTGAAGCCAGAGCGAAACCAGAGCCAAGCTAGTGCGGGACCGTAGCGGGGACCGGAGCCTAGCCAGAGCAAAGCCAGAGTGGAGCCAGAGGGGAACTTGAGCGGAGCCAGAGCCAAGCTAGAGCGGGACCGGAGTGGTGACCGGGGCCTAGCCAGAGCGAAGCCAGTGTTTAAGGTACAGAAGTGTGAGGCCAGAGCGAAACCTGAGCGAAGCCAAAGCGGGACCGGAGGCCGGCCGGAACCTAGCCAGAGCAAAGCCAGAGTGGAGCCAGAGTGGAACTTGAGCGGAGCCAGAGCCAAGCCAGAGCGGGACCGGAGGCCGGCCGTAACCTAGCCAGAGCAAAGCCAGAGTGGAGCCAGAGTGGAACTTGAGCGGAGCCAGAGCCAAGCCAGAGCGGGACCGGAGTGGTGCCCGGGGCCTAGCCAGAGCGAAGCCAGTGTTTAAGGTACAGAAGTATGAAGCCAGAGCGAAGCCTGAGCGAAGCCAAAGCGGGACCGGAGGCCGGCCGGAACCTAGCCAGAGCAAAGCCAGAGTGGAGCCAGAGTGGAACTTGAGCGGAGCCAGAGCCAAGCCAGAGCGGGACCGGAGGCCGGCCGTAACCTAGCCAGAGCAAAGCCAGAGTGGAGCCAGAGTGGAACTTGAGCGGAGCCAGAGCCAAGCCAGAGCGGGACCGGAGTGGTGCCCGGGGCCTAGCCAGAGCGAAGCCAGTGTTTAAGGTATAGAAGTATGAAGCCAGAGCGAAGCCTGAGCGAAGCCAAAGCGGGACCGGAGGCCGGCCGGAACCTAGCCAGAGCAAAGCCAGAGTGGAGCCAGAGTGGAACTTGAGTGGAGCCAGAGCCAAGCCAGAGCGGGACCGGAGTGGTGACCGGGGCCTAGCCAGAGCGAAGCCAGTGTTTAAGGTACAGAAGTGTGAGGCCAGAGCGAAGTCTGAGCGAAGCCAAAGCGGGACCGGAGGCCGGCCGGAACCTAGCCAGAGCAAAGCCAGAGTGGAGCCGGAGCGGAACTTGAGCGGAGCCAGAGCCAAGCCAGAGCGGGACCGGAGTGGTGACCGGGGCCTAGCCAGAGCGAAGCCAGTGTTTAAGGTACAGAAGTGTGAGGCCAGAGCGAAACCTGAGCGAAGCCAGAGCGGGACCGGAGGCCGGCCGGAACCTAGCCAGAGCAAAGCCAGAGTGGAGCCGGAGTGGTGACCGGGGCCTAGCCAGAGCGAAGCCAGTGTTTAAGGTACAGAAGTGTGAGGCCAGAGCGAAACCTGAGCGAAGCCAAAGCGGGACCGGAGGCCGGCCGGAACCTAGCCAGAGCAAAGCCAGAGCCAAGCCAGGGCAAAGTTAGAGGGATTTTAGAACGAAGTCTCAGCGAGGTTATGATGAAGCGGGAGAGAAGCCAGAACGGAACCAGAGTGGAGCCAGAGCAGAGCTAGAGCAGAGAAATGGTAAAATCAGAATGCAGCCACAGCAAACCCAAAGTGAAGCTGGAGGAGAACTAGAGCAAAGCTAATGTAAAGCCAAAGCAAAGCCAAGGTGGAGCTAGAGCAAAGCGAAGGCAAAGCCACATCAGATTCAAAGAAAAGTTAAAGATAAGTTAAGTGAAAGGAAGAATTGTAAAGTGAAATACAGTTTTTGAAAGGGCATTAATGACCATCGAGTTGAGTGCCCCTAAATTTTAATCATCATCATCTGGAGCAGGGCTTCTCTGTAAAAGAGAACGATGGCTAAAACAGCAGTGACCAATGCATAACCGAGCAAGAACGACTTCCTCCCGGCGAGAGGCACGGGAGTAAGTTGCCCAGGGAATCGGAAGTGCCTTTACCGCTCTAGGTTTATTTCTACGTAGAGCAGGCCAATTGTCCCGCCAGCACGACAGTACTGCTCTCCGCATGACGAACCTAAAGAACGGAATCCTAACCCTGGGCTCTGACACCGCCGCCTTAGCTGCCGAATCCGCCAGTTCATTCCCCCGCAAGCCCTCCTGTCCAGGAACCCATGCACACACCACGCTGACACCAGAGGCGTGTAGGACGTGGAGGGCGTCCTGGATACCCTGTACAAGATGATGGGAGTTGTACAATCCACGGAGACTGTAAAGGGCGCTGAGGGAATCACTGAGGACAAGGCAATCACGCGGCGAACATGCTCGGTATATGGCAAAAAGCTCGGCGTGCTAGATGGAGGTGTTGCCATGGAGACCAAATGTATAGGATTCTAGACAAAGTTACATTATTGGCTCCATGGTGATAATTCATTAAACAATTTTACAATTTTGAATGAAATCAACGTACTGTATTTGTCAATGTAGGTAGTAAGCAGATATTTGTATACTTGGATAGTTTTGTCGCTTAACGACAGAAGACAGAAAACTAAAAATAATATTGAAAGGTCGGTTGTTTTCTAGAAGGAAAAAAGGGCAGGCCAAAAATAAGATGATTAGGTGATGTAATAGAAGATTTAAGGAAGATATGAATTAGAGATAGATGTTTGGAGAAAGATCATGCAGGAAGGCAAAGCTAATCAAGGGCTGCAGAGTCAGAATAAAAGAAGAAGAAGAAGAAGAAGAAGAAGAAGAAGAAGAAGAAGAAGAAGAAGAAGAAGAAGAAGAAGAAGAAGCTGTGTTGTTTACAATGGACGGGGTGAATTTTTAATTTTAATTGGACAATGGTACGTTAATTACTGTTAGCATGCTTTTTGATTAATATAGGTATTAATATTAATAAATAAATGACCCTACACAGCCTGCTATTAACACAGAGAACACTGTTACGGGGACGGCGGGTGCCTGCCATGGAGAAATTAAGTGTGAGTCAAATCATTGTAGCACCTTTGTTGTTTCCCGGCGCAAAAAGCCGCCCAAAAACATCTGCAACAGTCAAAGACAGCTGGCGTCACGAAACCGGAAGCGTGAACCCCATTTTTATCGTGAGGGATTTGTCATAAACTGCTCGAACTCCGGAAATCAAGACCATTCTACGAGGGTGGGTAAAAAAGTAATGCCTCCTACTTTTTTCCTTAAATAAGTAAGTTATGTGAAAACTTTGAATTTGGCGCAATTCCTCAAACCTTCTTCTCCAATCCCCTGTAGTAGTAACTTCCTAAGTCAACAGGTGGCGGCACTGAATCCTCTTGCAAAATGACTGACATCGACATTCGTATTAGACAGCGTTCTGTGATTGAATTTTTGACTGCGGTAGGTGAAACGCCAATTCGCATTCACGAAAGGCTAAAAAAATGTGTAAGGTGATGCAACGGTGGATGTCAGCACTGTTAGACGATGGGTTCGTCGCTGTAACGAAGGTGAAGGGCAAACACCATTGGCAGATGAAAAGCGAAGCGGTAGTGACCATGCAACATTCAGCGAGTCTATGTCATCATTCGTGGCGATCGCCGGGTAACAACAGGTGAATTGTGTCGCACTACCTCCCTCAGTAAAGGCAACGTGATGACGATTATTCAACAACTAGGTTACTCAAAAGTTTGTTCTCGTTGGGTACCAAGAATGTTAACAGCCCAAAACAAAGAAGCAAGGGAAACAATAGGAGGGAGAGGAGTTTCTGGAAAAAATTGTTACTGGAGACGAAACGTGGGTTTATTTTTTTGAACCTGAATCAAAGAGGCAGTCAATGGAATGGCATCACACAACGTCACCGAAGTAAAACAAATTCAAAACTCAGCGGTCGACAGGGAAAGCTATGAGCTGCAGAGGGTGTGCTTATGATTGATTTTTTTGGAGCAGGGATGCACAATAAATTCTGTCCAATACACCAGAACTCTCAAAAAGATGAAAGCACGTCTTCGCAGAGTTCGTCCAACAAAAACTATGGCGGATGTTCTTCTTTTGCATGACAATGCAAGACTACACACCAGACGTTACACCACTGCAGAAATTGAGAAATTGGGATGGCAAGTCTTACCTCACTGACCTGGCACCATCAGACTTCCATCTGTTCGGGCCACTAAAGGAAGCTCATCGTGGGATTCATTTTGAAGATGAGGAGGCTGTGAAAAGGTCTGTGCGTCAATGGCTTAGGAAGCAAGACCGTGTGTTTTACCACACTGGAATACATGCCCTAGTTAAAAGGTGGACCAAAACTGTGGAAAAGGACGGGTATTATATTGAATAGTAACAAATTAATCGTCAATGTTGTAGTTTTCAAGCTATGTAAATTGGATTCAATTTTCTTGGCAATTAAAGGAGAAAGGAAGTAAGAGGCATTACTTTTTGACCTATCCTCGTACTAGTAGAACCTCGCCGCCCTGACCGTCAGAGTGTAAAAGGCGGTGCAAAGCCTAGCACTTGAGTCAGTGGACTTCGCTGTTCAGTTTACTGCAGAGAAGAAGGGAGTTGACTAATGAATATCAGAGTTGTGGTAAGCGGAGCAATGTAAAAGGAAAACTTGTGTGTGCGTCGGAGAAAAAACAAGCAGCGCAAAGTCATGCGTGCGACAGAGGCATAAAGGAACATTAAAAAAACGTTTTTACGCTTTAATTTGGAGAAGAAGAGAAGGTGATTGTAAATTCATATTGGGCGAAGAAAAGAAGCGAGTTAAAGTGAACCTTGTCTTGTCCTTTTTATCACGTATGATCAGAACAAATTAATTTTGTCATCCAGCACAATCATTTGAGACTTCATGCAGGTAAAACATTTAGTTGGTAATATTTTTAAGAGAATTATGACGGATATTTTTACTAACATTCAAGAGCAAGTAATTGATTATAGCTAAAACAGGACTAGGCCCAAGATTGAACCCCGGAGTACAGTAGAAGGGAGAGTCACGAAGGGAGAGAAGCTGGGGGGAGTGCGGAAGCAAAAGTTATACGAGAAGACAGTTTCTTATCATGCCAAAAGGCGAGTGAAATCTTCAAACTTCACTGAAAATGGGAATACTTTCTTGTGTTGGCAGCAGTGTCAGTTGATATCAATAAAAGGACAAAGATCTCATTCTTGTAGAGAAGGCGATATCAAACAGAGTGAGAGAGAGAGATGCTGTCGCATGACCTTTGCTCTCGCAGAAGAATTGCTTTTCAGCTTCCCCTCAGGCAAGAGGAACAATAATGGGAAGCAGGATTGGTCGAAATTGTGTAAGATCCGAGATATAGGTGGCAAGCAATAAGATGCTGCATGTTGTAAGATTTACAGCCTCGTCGTAGATATGGCCGAAATATCGTTGTGCAGATGTTTGCTTCAGCAAGTGTTAAAACTACCACGGCACAAATCTGATGTGACGTGTTCTACTCCTCTACAATGCATCCTTATTCAAGTTTATTTTTCCACGTACATGATTTGCTCTACTTAGTTTTGTACAAATTATTCTTACTAACACTTATTCACTACATGTTAATTGAGATACAGGGCGATCCATATAAACCTGAACCATTTCAATAGGCCATAACCTTTGAACCAATGAGAGGACACACGTACAATTTTGAGAGAATATAATACACAATTGGGAGATTACATTATACTATTTGTATCTCAGAGAAAACGTTGGAAGGGTCCTCCACCAGCATCTATACATGTCTGTACTCGTCTCACTATATTCTCTGAAGTTTTACGGAGATGTCGAATTGAGAGAAGGATATTTCCAGTGTCCATACATCTAATGACACCATGGAACTTGTAACCAATTTGTTTGAAAATCGAATAATCTCAAAAGGTCTGTCGGCCCCCTCAGATCCCCTGACCTAAACTCACCGGATTTTTTCTTGTGGGGGTATCTAAACATAGAGTGTACAAGAATAGGCCACGGACAATTGATGTTCTCAAGGAATCCATTCGAACCGAAAGAAGTAACATTGGCGAGGATACTAAGAACCCTAAGAACCCTACCCTGGTCAAGTAGGTCGGCCACGGGAATCCAACTCGAATGCGGCCTGCAGATGGGTTTGAGATGACTTAAAAATCTTTATGTGGCACTGAAAAAGAGTTTATTTGAGTTAAATTGTGTTTGAAAGATTTAAATTGCATGCTTTAAGGAATACTTCAAAACAAATTTTCTGTTATAGAACTTTGGATGTGCTAGAGAACGTAATACCAATGCAAGCTATTTCATATCAGTTCAGTTCTCTTTAGGGGCCCAAATGAGAGAAATTTCAGGAAGATGAGGACATTGTTTGTGAAACCATGAGCTTTAGTTAATGGAAACAGTTCTGTGTTTGTAATAGGTGTTTTGGAACGCCTCTTGCGTTTTCATTTCAGAAATCGTTACTCTGGGAGCAGTTGTAACAAACGCCTGCATAGTTATACCTCCAACACAACGGCTGCTGAATAAGTTGCATATACGGCACGGCGTTCCTAGTGAATTTTCAACCTGATCTAGCTGACGCACAGGAGATCCTTGGTTCAATAGCGCTGTGACCGGACCAGAGCATGTCTTTCAAAGTGAGGGAAGCTCCAAATAATAATTTTCATTAAAATAAGAGAGAATAATGACTCAAAGAACTAAGACTACTCTTCAGTATTCTTTCTATTGTACAGCCACACGTAGGTCCAGTAGCGAGGCGTGACTTTAAAAGCGAGGGATGCTCCAAATAATAATTTCCACTAAAATAAGAGAGAATATTGACTCAAAGAACTAAGACTACACTTCAATGCTCTTCCTATTGTACACTCACACGTAGGTCCAGTAGCGCGGTGTGGTTTTCAAAGAGAGGGAAGCTCCAAATTATAATTTCCATTAAAATAAGAGAGAATGTCTCAAATAACTAAGGCTACTCTCCAGTACTCTTTCTATTGTACAGTCACAAGTAGGTCCAGTAGCGAGGTGCGCCTTTCAAAGCAAGGAAAGCTCCAAATAATAATTTTCATTAAAATAAGAGAGCATAATGACTCAAAGAACTAAGACTACACTTCAGTGCTCTTTCTATTGTACAGTCACACGTAGGTCCAGTAGAGATGCGTGACTTTCAAAGCGAGGGAAGCTCTAAATTATAATTTTCTTTAAAATAAGAGAGAATAATGACTCAAAGAACTAAGACTACTCTTCAGTACTCCTATTGTACAGTCACACGTAGGTCCAGTAGAGATGCGTGACTTTCAAAGTGAGGGAAGCTCCAAATAATAATTTTCATTAAAATAAGAGAGAATAATATCTCAAAGAACTAAGGCTACTCTTCAGTACTCTTTCTATTGTACAGTCACACGTAGGTCCAGTAACGAGGCGTGACTTTCGAAGCGAGGGAAGCTCTAAATTATAATTTTCTTTAAAATAAGAGAGAATAATGACTCAAAGTAGTAAGGATACTCTTCAGTACCCATCCCTCCAGGGGCCTACTTCGGTAGGTACGGGAATTGGCGATCCCGGGGTCCCGAGCCAAATCTCTCGATTGGGTGCCTCTGAGCGGTGAAAGAGCTGTTGTCAAACGCCCAAAACTTTGGTAGACATCTGTGTTTGACCCTAAACTCCCTGAACACATGTCTAATGGATACCTGGCGCGGAGGAGCGCAGGGGTGAGTGGGTAACGCGCAACTCTCAGTCCCTGGTTATCATATAGGACTGTGTTCGTATCCGCCGATGAAAGTTAGTCCCGGGTAGGGGCCAATGCATGAGCTAAAGGCGATTGGGTTCCTCTGTCTTTACATTGGGAGGTGAGACCCTGGGGTGAGCAAGGTCCAGGCCAGTACTCTCACCTAAGCGGGGGTAGCGCCCAGGTGTGAGATGTTTGTAATGTTGGACGTAATCGCTATGGGAACTGAACTAAACTAAAGAAAATGTGAAGAAAAGTGGAAAGGAAGTAGCCGAGTCTTGTAGTCCTCGCTATTTGGTTGTTACTAGAAATGAGAAAGGCCAAAAATTTACTACCGAGCCCGTTTATTATCCAGAAGGGTTTAGATAATATTGCTGGTCCTGTAAAATCATGTACTCGATCTCGAAATGACACGCTCCTGGTCGAAGCAGTTGCAGCGACGCAGGTTGCAAAATTTTAAAATCCAATATGCGTGCGCGTGGAATTTCATAAAACTCTGAACTCCCCGCGTGGTGTTGTAAACACCAGCGCATTGGACGGTATGCCCAATGAGAAGATTCAGGAAAACTTGACAGAACAAGGCGTGACAGATGTATATTGAGTTCACCACAAAGAACGAGGTGAACTGGTGCCCTCTCGTACCCTGTTTCTTACTTTGATCGGATAGATATCCCTTAAAGGATTAGGGCAGGTTATGAAGCTGTTGAAGTGAGGCAGTATGTGCCAAATCCATTGAGGTGTTATAAATGCCAGCGCATTGGTCACACGAGTGATTATTGTAATGGAGTTGCTACTTGTGTTGACTGCGGGGAAGTCAAATATGATAATGCTTGTACTTCAACTGCAACTTGTGTCAGCTGCAGTGGTAATCATTCATCTAACTCCAGAGAATGCCCGCGTTTTATCGAGGAAAAGACGATCCAAGAGATCCGGGTAAGAGAGAAGGTGTCCTTTTTGGAAGCCCGGAAGCTGTTGCGTATTCGTCAGCCTTCTGTACCTAGGGCCGTTAGTTACAGCTATGCCGGTACCTAGACGTGAAATCGCAACACAAACCAGCGACAAATAATATCCGAAAGGACAATTACACTAAGATCACAGCCAAAGCAACAAACGCCAGTACATTGAGGATGTGGAGTGGGAAGATACTGTCCTCACTGCCAAAACCACTGTGAGGAAAAGTTAGGATAAACCTGCTGAAAATGCTAGCCCAGCCACTAAAGAAAGAACAAATTGATTCGACAACCACTGGACAGGTAGTTAGCTTTGTCACGCAATGTTAATATTGAAAACGACATTTTTATGACTTTTAGTGTTTTATTAAGTTTTTAATTGGTTTCCCCCCTAATTTTGTTTATTCATTTTATTGCCCTTTTCTTTTGATTTTTTTTTAAATTTTAGATAACTTTATCTCTGGATATTGCCACGATAAAGTTTTTTTATGGGTGGTGATGACCGAGCAGTTGAGCGCCCTTATATAAATAAATGAGTGAGTGAGGGAGTGAATGAGTGAGTGAGTGAGTGAGTGAGTAAGTGAGTGAGGGAGTAAGTGAGTAAGTGAGTGAGTGAGTAAGTGAGTGAGTAAGTGAGTAAGTGAGTGAGTACGTGAGTGAGTAAGTGAGTGAGTGAGTAAGTGAGTGAGTGAGTAAGTGCGTAAGTGAGTAAGTGAGTGAGTGAGTAAGTGAGTAAGTGAGTGAGTAAGTGAGTAAGTAAGTGAGTGAGGGAGTGAATGAGTGAGTGAGTAAGTGAGTGCGTGAGTGAGTAAGTGAGTGAGTGAGTACGTGAGTGAGTAAGTAAGTGAGTGAGTAAGTGAGTGAGTAAGTGAGTGAGTGAGTAAGTGAGTAAGTGAGTGAGGGAGTGAATGAGTGAGTAAGTGAGTGCGTGAGTAAGTGAGTGAGTACGTGAGTACGTGAGTAAGTAAGTAAGTGAGTGAGTAAGTGAGTAAGTGAGTGAGTGAGTAAGTGAGTGAGTGAGTAAGTAAGTGAGTGAGTGAGTAAGTGAGTAGGTGAGTGAGTGAGTAGGTGAGTGAGTAAGTGATTGAGGGAGTGAATGAGTGAGTGAGTAAGTGAGTGAGTAAGTGAGTGAGTACGTGAGTACGTGAGTGAATAAGTGAGTGAGTGAGTGAGTAAGTAAGTGAGTAAGTAAGTGAGTGAGTGAGTAAGTGAGTAAGTAAGTAACTGAGTAAGTAAGTGAGTGAGTGAGTAAGTAAGTGAGTGAGTAAATAAATAAATAAATAAATAAATAAATAAATAAATAAATAAATAAATAAATAAATAAATAAAAAATAAATAAATAAATAAATAAATAAATAAATAAGTAACTGAGTAAGTAAGTGAGTGAGTGAGTGAGTAAGTGAGTAAGTGAGTGAGTGAGTAAGTGAGTAAGTGAGTGAGTGAGTAAGTGAGTGAGTAAGTGGGTAAGTAAGTGAGGGAGTGAATGAGTGAGTAAGTGAGTGAGTGAGTAAGTGAGTGAGTGAGTAAGTGAGTGAGTAAGTAAGTAAGTGAGTGAGTAAGTGAGTGAGTGAGTAAGTGAGTGAGTGAGTAAGTGAGTGAGTAAGTGAGTAAGTGAGTGAGTACGTGCGTACGTGAGTGAGTAAGTAAGTAAGTGAGTGAGTAAGTAAGTGAGTGAGTGAGTAAGTGAGTAATTGAGTGAGTAAATAAATAAATAAGTGAGTGAGTGGGTGAGTGAGTGAGTAAGTGAGTGAGTGAGTGAGTGAGTAAGTGAGTAAGTGAGTGAGTGAGTAAGTGAGTGAGTGAGTAAGTGAGTAAGTAAGTAAGCGAGTGAGCGAGTGAGCGAGTGAGCAAGTGAGCAAGTGAGTGAGTAAGTGAGTAAGTAAGTAAGTAAGTAAGTAAGTAAGTAAATAAATAAATAAGTAAATAAATAAATAATAACATTTATAATAATCATCAGTACTCTTTCTATTGTACAGGCACACGTAGGCCCTTCTTGATGGCAAGACTGCACACACTACAAGCTTCACCTCTGCCATTGAGCTACTATGACCAACGTGCCAACATGACATTAGATTCTCCAAATGACCCGTGTTTTCCCGGTAAACCTCTAGGAGTTCTCATAAACACATGAGACAACTACCTTAACGACGACTTACTATGCTGTAAGTACTTTAAGGCCCGGGTATGACATTAAACTCTCCAACTGACCCGTGTTTTCCCGGTAAACCTCTAGGAGTTCTCATAAACACATGAGACAACTACCTTAACGACGACTTACTATGCTGTAAGTACTTTAAGGCCCGGGTATGACATTAAACTCTCCAACTGACCCGTGTTTTCCCGGTAAACCTCTAGGAGTTCTCATAAACACATGAGACAACTACCTTAACGACGACTTACTATGCTGTAAGTACTTTAAGGCCCGGGTATGACATTAAACTCTCCAACTGACCCGTGTTTTCCCGGTAAACCTCTAGGAGTTCTCATAAACACATGAGACAACTACCTTAACGACGACTTACTATGCTGTAAGTACTTTAAGGCCCGGGTATGACATTAAACTCTCCAACTGACCCGTGTTTTCCCGGTAAACCTCTAGGAGTTCTCATAAACACATGAGACAACTACCTTAACGACGACTTACTATGCTGTAAGTACTTTAAGGCCCGGGTATGACATTAAACTCTCCAACTGACCCGTGTTTTCCCGGTAAACCTCTAGGAGTTCTCATAAACACATGAGACAACTACCTTAACGACGACTTACTATGCTGTAAGTACTTTAAGGCCCGGGTATGACATTAAACTCTCCAAATGACCCGTGTTTTCCCGGTAAACCTCTAGGAGTTCTCATAAACACATGAGACAACTACCTTAACGACGACTTACTATGCTGTAAGTACTTTAAGGCCCGGGTATGACATTAAACTCTCCAACTGACCCGTGTTTTCCCGGTAAACCTCTAGGAGTTCTCATAAACACATGAGACAACTACCTTAATGGCGACTTACTATGCTGTAAGTACTTTAAGGCCCGGGTATGACATTAAATTCTCCAACTGACTCGTGTTTTTCCCGGTAAACCACTAGGAGTTCTCATAAACACATGAGACAACTACCTCAATGACGACTTACTATGCTGTAAGTACTTTAAGGCCCGGGTATGACATTAAATTCTTCAACTGACTCGTGTATTTCCCGGTAAACCACTAGGAGTTCTCATAAACACATGAGACAACTACGTTAATAGCGACTTACTATGCTGTAAGTACTTTAAGGCTCGGGCTTCATAGTTCAGACCACTATTAGGTCAATTAATGGAAATTAATTGTTCTTTCACACTGGCCGTGAATGGTACAGCGGCTGGACGGAAACTAGAAGATCCGTGGTTCAAATCCCGGCTATGGCATTAAATTTTTCATTCTGACTCTACGTTTCCAAAATTTAGCCTACACACGGCCAGTGTGAAAGAACAATTAATTTCCAATACTTAGAGTTGTATTTAAAACCCCCACATAAAACAAAAGAATAAAGTTTGCTTCGCATGCTACAGAGACTTCACGTGACAAAATCTGCCAGTGCTTCCGAATTATCGAGTAATTTAATACAGTCTGCATGTAAATCTAAAAGTTAGAAAGCCTATATGGTTCTTTTTGCTGTTTTTTGTTTTTTTACTGTTGCACTTCCCTAAATTGTGACAAAAAACAAAAAAGAAATAAATCAGAAAAGCCATTAAAAATTAGTTAATATCGGACGATAATAGAAATTATGCTTAAATGAGTCCAGGGTATATAGAGCTTAGAGTTACCAGACATTCATCTTTCAGGATAAGGGGAACCTTATCACCCTGACCGAAATTGGGTCTAGGGACTTCTTGAACGTGACACTACCACCATGCTACAGAGACGGGCGAATGTCGTCCAACGTTAAGTCATATCGGACAATGAATGAAATGATGTCCAGAAGACTCCAGGGAACATAGAGCTTTGAGTTGCCCTGCATTCAGCTTTTAGTATAAGAGAAAACCTTATTATCCTGAAAAACTTATTATTATTATTATTATTATTATTATTATTATTATTATTATTATTATTATTATTATTATTATTATTATTATTATTATTATTATTATTATTATTATTATTATTATTATTATTATTATTATTATTATTATTATTATTATTATTATTATTATTATTATTATTATTATTATTATTATTATTATTATTATTATTATTATTATTATTATTATTATTATTATTATTATTATTATTATTATTATTATTATTATTATTATTATTATTATTATTATTATTATTATTATTATTATTATTATTATTATTATTATTATTATTATTATTATTATTATTATTATTATTATTATTATTATTATTATTATTATTATTATTATTATTATTATTATTATTATTATTATTATTATTATTATTATTATTATTATTATTATTATTATTATTATTATTATTATTATTATTATTATTATTATTATTATTATTATTATTATTATTATTATTATTATTATTATTATTATTATTATTATTATTATTATTATTATTATTATTATTATTATTATTATTATTATTATTATTATTATTATTATTATTATAATTATTATTATAATTATAATTATTATTATTGTTATTGTTATTGTTATTGTTATTGTTATTGTTATTGTTATTGTTATTGTTATTGTTATTGTTATTGTTATTGTTATTGTTATTGTTATTGTTATTGTTATTGTTATTGTTATTGTTATTGTTATTGTTATTGTTATTGTTATTGTTATTGTTATTGTTATTGTTATTGTTATTGTTATTGTTATTGTTATTGTTATTGTTATTGTTATTGTTATTGTTATTGTTATTGTTATTGTTATTGTTATTCTTATTCTTATTATTATTATTATTATTATTATTATTATTATTATTATTATTATTATTATTATTATTATTATTATTATTATTATTATTATTATTATTATTATTATTATTATTATTATTATTATTATTATTATTATTATTATTATTATTATTATTATTATTATTATTATTATTATTATTATTATTATTATTATTATTATTATTATTATTATTATTATTATTATTATTATTATTATTATTATTATTATTATTATTATTATTATTATTATTATTATTATTATTATTATTATTATTATTATTATTATTATTATTATTATTATTATTATTATTATTATTATTATTATTATTATTATTATTATTATTATTATTATTATTATTATTATTATTATTATTATTATTATTGTGTCCCAATGGGCAGTTCTTTTTAATTTACCCTTTCTTGATCGAGGTAACTCTTCTTGCAGCTCCTCCAGCAGCCACAGTGATAAGATTGGAGAGAGCAGAGTTACAGCAATCGAATCATATCCCAAAAGATGATAAGTTGACCTGAAAGGAAGAAAGCGTTAAAGTGTGCTGGGCACGTAAGTGTACATCTTGCCCGAGTAATCTTCAGCTGTGGTCACTGGTTGCACTCGCTCTCTGGAATCGATAAACAAACCCTTCATTAACAAGGCTAGAAAATGCACCCAGTTGAGGAAAACAAAACAGTTCAAAAGGCAAAACTTTTACGAGAGCGACTGATAAGTTCCGGGCCTAAAAAAAAAGAGCGTTTTTCTTTATTTACCAAATCATCTCCAGAAAGACCAATACATTTGTCACATCGGTGTTCGTTGTCATTAATTAAATCATCACTGTAGTGCGATTTACCATAACTGTTTACTGCATCAGTGACCTCATTATTGCGAAACCTTCGTCATCCACGATATTTTTTAAGGCTCAAAACAGATGGTGGTCACTGGGTGCTAGATCTGGCAAATATAGATGTTCAAGCAATTAGAACTGTAATTCGCACATTTTCCCCATTGCAACGTCTGAACCGTTATCCGTCAAACTAGCCCAGTGACGCCATCTTGAGACTTATCGGCCCTTGTACTTTTATAAATGGGAAGTTAGTATTCGTTGTCACTTTCTCAACTACATTGCATGTCCAAGAGATAAAAAATGAACAACGACAAGGGAATATGGGAATACAGTAGACCTTAAGTGATAGTCAAATGTTTCAAAAATGGTTGTCTAGATGACGGTCTTTGACATTACGTTCTATTTGTATGTCCAAGAGATAAAAAATGAATAACGACAAGGGAATATGGGAATACAGTAGACTTTAAGTGATAGTCAAATGTTTCAAAAATGGTTGTCTAGATGACGGTCTTTGACATTACGTTCTATTTGTATGTCCAACAGATAAAAAAATGAATAACGGCAAGGGAATATGGGAATACAGTAGACTTTAAGTGATAGTCAAATGTTTTAAAACTGGTTGTCTAGGTGACGGTCTTTGACATTACGTTCTATTTGTATGTCCAAGAGATAAAAAATGAATAACGATAAGGGAATATGGGAATACAGTAGACTTTAAGTGATAGTCAAATGTTTTAAAACTGGTTGTCTAGGTGACGGTCTTTGACATTACGTTCTATTTGTATGTCCAAGAGATAAAAAATGAATAACGACAAGGGAATATGGGAATACAGTAGACTAAGTGATAGTCAAATGTTTTAAAACTGGTTGTCTAGATGACGGTCTTTGACATTACGTTCTATTTGTATGTCCAAGAGATAAAAAATGAATAATGACAAGGGAATATGGGAATACAGTAGACTAAGTGATAGTCAAATGTTTTAAAACTGGTTGTCTAGATGACGGTCTTTGACATTACGTTCTATTTGTATGTCCAAGAGATAAAAAATGAATAACGACAAGGGAATATGGGAATACAGTAGACTTTAAGTGATAGTCAAATGTTTTAAAACTGGTTGTCTAGGTGACGGTCTTTGACATTACGTTCTATTTGTATGTCTAAGAGATAAAAAATGAATAACGACAAGGGAATATGGGAATACAGTAGACTTTAAGTGATAGTCAAATGTTTTAAAACTGGTTGTCTAGGTGACGGTCTTTGACATTACGTTCTATTTGTATGTCTAAGAGATAAAAAATGAATAACGACAAGCGAATATGGGAATACAGTAGACTTTAAGTGATAGTCAAATGTTTTAAAACTGGTTGTCTAGGTGACGGTCTTTGACATTACGTTCTATTTGTATGTCCAAGAGATAAAAAATGAATAACGACAAGGGAATATGGGAATACAGTAGACTTTAAGTGATAGTCAAATGTTTTAAAACTGGTTGTCTAGGTGACGGTCTTTGACATTACGTTCTATTTGTATGTCTAAGAGATAAAAAATGAATAACGACAAGGGAATATGGGAATACAGTTGACTTTAAGTGATAGTCAAATGTTTTAAAACTGGTTGTCTAGGTGACGGTCTTTGACATTACGTTCTATTTGTATGTCCAAGAGATAAAAAATGAATAACGATAAGGGAATATGGGAATACAGTTGACTTTAAGTTGAAGCAAATAATAAGATGGTGGCGATCAAGGGTTACCACAGCCCCACGTTGTGCGCCAGTTTGAAGCAAATATCTTTATGTCGAATAAAGAGTTCTACGTTACGGCGCCAATTTGTAGCAAATATGATGGGTGAACGATGACAAATATGATTGGCGAGCAATGAGGTTTCTCTCAGGGTATGCGTGGATGGGTGTGAGAAGGAGATTTTCACAACACTGGAATGCCCGTCTCCAAATTATTTATTCACTGCTTCTTCTTTTCACACATCAAAATGGAAGTTGCCGACCGAGGGTTACCAATCTCGGTTTAGAGTGACTGAATGCTAATTGTTTATTACTCGATAAATTTTGATGACCCAACAAATATTCAAGACAGAACAAGTTGACCGCTCTAATAGGCTTCACGTCTCAGACTCCTGTCTCAGCGGCTGCACGCCGAAGACTCCTCTGTTCGGCTTCACGCCGAAGACTGTTTATAATGGCTTCCTAGCCGCGAACTAGCCAAATCGGCTTCACGCCGAAGAGTGCCCTCTAACCACAGCTGCGCGTGTGTATATCTCTAACCTTCCCTCTCGAAATTCCTTTTCAGACAAAATCCATTTGTGGCTGTTTTGGTCGCCATTGTAAACGATCCAAAGAATTCCCTATTCATACGCGTCAAGTGACCATTCCTTTAGAAACCTTCTAAGGACACTGTTTCTTACACGGCTTTGTTATATACTTTCCCCAACTCAACTGGCCTTGCCCCTTGTCGTAACAAAGAACCAACATTCCTTTGACATCTATCATGATTCTTTGCTTCTGGCAAACCATAATTTCGGTATCAAAGTGATAGTCAAATGTTTTAAAACTGGTTGTCTAGATGACGGTCTTTGACATTACGTTCTATTTGTATGTCCAAGAGATAAAAAATGAATAACAACAAGGGAATATGGGAATAAAGTAGACTTTAAGTGATAGTCAAATGTTTTAAAACTGGTTGTCTAGATGACTGTCTTTGACATTACGTTCTATTTGTATGTCCAAAAGATAAAAAATGAATAACGACAAGGGAATATGGGAATACAGTAGACTAAGTGATAGTAAAATGTTTTAAAACTGGTTGTCTAGTGACGGTCTTTGTCATTACGTTCTATTTGTATGTCTAAGAGATAAAAAATGAATAACGACAAGGGAATATGGGAATACAGTAGACTTTAAGTGATAGTCAAATGTTTTAAAACTGGTTGTCTAGGTGACGGTCTTTGACATTACGTTCTATTTGTATGTCCAAGAGATGAAAAATGAACAACGACAAGGGAATATGGGAATACAGTAGACTTTAAGTGATAGTCAAATGTTTTAAAACTGGTTGTCTAGGTGACGGTCTTTGACATTACGTTGTATTTGTATGTCCAAGAGATAAAAAATTAATAACGACAAGGGAATATGGGAATACAGTAGACTTTAAGTGATTTTCTATTTCTTATGTCGTACAATTTCGTCTATCTCTTAAGTTTTCCAGTTATACAAGTCATTCAGAATGGAGGATAGAGAATTAGAAAATTGTAGACATATATTTGATATATCATGAAACTATCATAAGATTGTATTAATTTAATCCACTGTTGGGACAGTCAACACGTTTGAAACAATTTCTTGTAGAGCGTAATTTAGTTTGTGTTACTTTTCTTGAAAATTTGAGATTTATGCTTGTAGGATGCTGAAATCAAATAACAGGTTTGGTATTAAATAAACTTTTATTTTTGAGTAATGCTGTTTACACACAGAGATATTTTTTCTAAAATAGCTTTTCCTGGATTCTATAATTAGCATAATGTGAATCTGTGCGTCAAACTTTGGGATGGAAGACAACTGCAAGTAGAGAGATATACTGCCTAGCGTAAGTCATATGTTTGAAAGTAAACAAGTGAAGTACGATGGCACGAAGCGTTTATGTTTTCTTAGGCACACATTTACATGCACAGCTCATATTAAATTCGTTACACGTCCGCATAAACGGATTACCCACGTGGCCATAAGATACATTTCTGGCGTAACGGAAAAGCGGGGATGGGGAAGTTTCTTTTTGCCGAGATGTTCCCCGGGGACTAATTATCCAATTTCTAAAGACTTCGCAGCCGCGGGATAATTTCATTAACCATCTCCCTCACAAAGCCTACAAATTCAACCACGAGATAAAAAAAGGAGAACTGTATATTTCAACAAAGGTGAAGATAGGATTATAAGAATAATATCTTTGGAGAATCTCTGAGAAGTGATGCTGTAAACAGAGGATTACATCGCAATTTAATTAATGTCTAAAATCGCTAACGGCGCTTTGAGTGTTTGTGCTAAAGCGGGAAACAATGTTCTCTGTGGTTAGCAAATTCAGAGGTCCCTGAATAAAATGTTTCTGTAGCCAGGATTGTTCCTTACGTCCCTGGAGTTTTCAGTGACGTGAAAGATGAACGTCTGGTAACTCTAAGCTCTATGTACCCTGGCCTCATTTGAACATCATTTCATTCATCGTCCGATATGACTTAACGTTGGAGAACATTGGCCCGCCTCTGTAGCGTTGTGGTAGTGTCACGTTCAAGAGGTCCCTAGTTCTAATCTCGGTCAGAGTGATTAAGGTTTCTCTTAGCTCTATGCACCCTGGGCTGATTTGAATATTATTTAATTCATTTCCGATATGACTTAACGTTGGAATATGTAAATTAAAATCAAATATCACAAAATGGTTTTCGTCACAAAATATTGTCACAAGTGACTGGTTTGTTTAATTCAATAGTATGTTAAGTAATGATTTGATCATAGTAGTGCGTGTGTAGTCATGTCACGTGACCTCACATCCGTCTGTTGAAGGTTGTCTGTCTCTCTGTTGTGTAATGTGTAGCGTTTAACGCCTGCTTTTACTACATACGGCACCGCAGGCAATGACACTGATGATACATGAGATGAAGATGGAGCACCGGTGGAATGAGATGGCGGGGGAAACCGGAGATTCCGGAGAAAACCTGCCGCAGCGCCGTGTTGTCCACCACATCTATCTCTTGTGAGCCAGCTCTGGACAAGGACGGACCTTGTTTCCCTTTCAGACAAGTAACGGCCATGTGGCCACTTGTGTATTTCCTATTATTGTAGTAAACCTCTCCTGAGTAAGGTACCCCGAGGTGCGACCTGGCCACTTGGCAACCTAATCCTCTACCATCCTGGTAAGGACATCACAATATTATCTTAAACACAAGTTGTCTGCTTTAGAAGACCCATGTGCTTTATTTAGTAATATTTTGTCTATCTCACAGTCTATTATTTATACAAAAGTCATTCAGAATGAAGAGAACTTCTAAGGACATTCTCAGAAAATCTGTATATATTTTGTTTGACTTTAAATTTGTTTAGTATTTTAAATAAAAATGATTAAAACAGTTTTTGGGAAAACAAAAGAGTAACGAAACATCATCCAGTTATAGGGTATTTTACGAAAGAAAATCTCTCGTAGCAACACTCTAGTGACCACGGGAGTACTCTTTTGTTTGTGCAAATGTCAGCGACACCTCTATACACCACGAAAACTAGATACATACTTAAAAGGTGAAATGGAAACGGAATGGGAAAGAAATATTTGAAAACAAATCCCGGTAGATGAGAAACCTCTCCAGATTAGCCCACCGTTCAGGGAAACAAATGAAATAGGTAGAATGAGACAAGAATTCAACCGGGGCTTGCCGTTGCACTACGGCAGCGCTAAGGAGCGGACGTTTTAAGGACAGTGAAACGGAGTGGAATAAAACGAATTATTTTGGAGCAGCACCTTTGGGTATACGGAGGGTTAAATTACCTGTCACTTCCATTTCCAGGGCTGGAAAAACCCTGGAGAAATCTTCCTTTTCCTGGAGTAATTCCTAGAGGTGTACAAGAACCCTGGAGGTTACTTCTCGTCTCTGAGCATACACAACTGATGCGACAAAATGTTTTACATATGTCGTATGCTAACGTGACCTTTTCACTGTTTGTCCCACGTTAATACAGAGGGGAACTGGATACCAGCCCTGTTTTAGCATTGTTATAAAGACAACGATAAATGTAAAGAAATGGAGAACTTGAAATATAGGACATCTGATAAATAAATGAAAGTTATTGGAAACAGAAGCCGATAAATTGTAAATTTGTAAATTTGTCGGGTTAAAATTAAGTTCACAGGAATTCCTCCGTGCGATCTTCATAGGCGATAGTGGAACTTCAAGGAGTTGTTCTGTAATGTCTTAGAATTTTCCTTGTTTTTGCACAACCACGAGGAAAAAAAAAAAAAAAACGATCAATGACTTCTCACTGAGAAAAACATAAATATTAGAAGATTGAAACAAAAAACACGGAATTCACGGAATCGGTTAACCCCACAAAAGGTTCTGTAAATTGCGTACTTTCAGACATGCACATTTTTATGATAAGGTTGTGTCTATCCCTAACGGTTTATCAGTTATACGAGGGTGATCTGAAACGTTTCCGACCTAATAAAGATACAAGACATTTTTTTTTCACATTTTGTTTTTATTTTTGAACATAGTCTCCTTGTAACTCTGCACACTTCTCTCAGCGATGTTCTCATCTCTGTAACCTGTCCAAATAGTACTCGGCGTTTTTCAACATAATCTCCTTGTAACTCTACACACTTCTTCTAGCGATGTCTCCATCTGTGTAACCCGTCCAAATAGTACTCGGCGTTTTCAAACATAGTCTCCTTGTAACTCTACACACTTCTCCCAGCGATGTTCTCATCTCTGTAACCCGTCCAAATAGTACTCGGCGTTTTTCAACAAAGTCTCCTTGTAACTCTACACACTTCTCCCAGCGATGTTCTCATCTCTGTAACCCGTCCAAATAGTACTCGGTGTTTTTCAACATAGTCTCCTTGTACCTCTACACACTTCTCCCGGCGATGCTCCCATCTCTGTAACCCGTCCAAATAGTACTCGGCGTTTTTCAACATAGTCTCCTTGTAACTCTACACACTTCTCCCAGCGATGCTCCCATCTCTGTAACCCATCCAAATAGTACTCGGCGTTTTCCAACATAGTCTCCTTGTAACTCTACACACTTCTCCCAGCGATGCTCTCATCTCTGTAACCCATCAAAATAGTACTCGGCGTTTTTCAACACAGTCTCCTTGTAACTTTACACACTTCTCGCAGCGATGCTCCCATCTCTGTAATCCGTCCAAATAGTACTCGGCGTTTTTCAACACAGTCTCCTTGTAACTTTACACACTTCTCCCAGCGATGCTCCCATCTCTGTAATCCGTCCAAATAGTACTCGGCGTTTTTCAACATAGTCTCCTTGTAACTCTACACACTTCTCCCAGCGATGCTCCCATCTCTGTAATCCGTCCAAATAGTACTCGGCGTTTTCCAACATAGTCTCCTTGTAACTCTAGACACTTCTCCCAGCGATGTTCTCATCTCTGTAACCCGTCCGAATAGTACTCGGCGTTTTTCAACATAGTCTCCTTGTTACTCTACACACTTCTCCCAGCGATGCTCCCATCTCTGTAACCCGTCCAAATAGTACTCGGCGTTTTTCAACATAGTTTCCTTGTAACTCTACACACTTCTCCCAGCGGTACTCTCATCTCTGTAACTCGTCCAAATAGTACTCGACGTTTTTCAACATAGTCTCCTTGTAACTCTACACACTTCTCCCAGCGATGCTCTCATCTCTGTAACCCGTCCAAATAGTACTCGACGTTTTTCAACACAGTCTCCTTGTAACTCTACACACTTCTCCCAGCGATGTTCCCATCTCTGTAACCCGTCCAAATAGTACTCGACGTTTTTCAACATAGTCTCCTTGTAACTCTACACACTTCTCCCAGCGATGTTCCCATCTCTGTAACCCGTCCAAATAGTACTCGGCGTTTTTCAACATAGTCTCCTTGTAACTCTACACACTTCTCCCAGCGATGCTCTCATCTCTGTAACCCGTCCAAATAGTACTCGACGTTTTTCAACATAGTCTCCTTGTAACTCTACACACTTCTCCCAGCGATGCTCCATCTCTGTAACCCGTCCAAATAGTACTCGGCGTTTTTCAACATAGTCTCCTTGTAACTCCACACACTTCTCCCAGCGATGTTCCCATCTCTGTAGCCATCCAAATAGTACTCGACGTTTTTCAACATAGTCTCCTTGTAACTCTACACACTTCTCCCAGCGATGTTCCCATCTCTGCAACCTGCTCAAATAGTATTCGGCGTTTTTCTATGCAAAATAATGGTTCACGAAGGTGATTGTCTCTTCATTTGACGAAAATCTCTGTCCTCCGAGCACAATTTTCAGATGAGGTAGCAGAAAAAAGTTGCTGGGGCTAGATCTGATGAGTCAAGCAGTTCAAACCGTAATCCGTAGATTTTCGCCATTGCTACTGCTGAGATGTGAGACGGTGCATTGTCGTGTTGAAACAGGATTTTTTTTACTGCAAATGTGGCCGTTTTTCAGCAAGTTCTGCCTTCAGCTTGTCAAATAATGATGCGTAGTATGCTCTTGTAATGGTTTTTCATTTTTGAAGATAATCTATTAAATTAACTCCATGAATATCCCAAAAAATGTCGCCATCACTTTCCTAGCCGAAAAAATAACACTTTTTGCTTTTTTGAGCCGGTTCTCCCATTGCAGTTCACTGTTTGGATTGTATTTCTGTTTTGGACGTATAATGGTGTATCCAAGTTTCATCTACAGTAATTAATCGGCACCAAAACTCGGATTTATTGCACCTAAACTGTGCCAACAGAGCGTTGAAAATGTTCATTCGAACACGTTTTTGGTCTAACGTGAGCAAACGCAGCACCCAACGCGTGGACAGCTTTCTCATGTCTAAATGTTGATTTAATATGTGACAAAGACGTTCTTTTGTGATGTTCATAGCCTCTGCTATCTCTCTGACTTTAATTTGCGGTCGTCTAACACCATTTGGTGAACTTTGGCGATGTTTTCGTCGTTAGTTGCAATTTTTGGACGTCCCGAACGTACATCGTCTCCCAAGCTCTTACGGCCACGTTTAAATTCAGCTGCCCAAAATTTCACAGAGGTAAATGATGATGCAGAGTCCCCATACACAGAATCCAGTTCATCTTTGATTTTGGTAGTCGTATTGCCTTTCAAAAACAAATATTTAATGACAGCTCGATACTCGATTTTGTCCATTTTCATAAAAACACTCACATCAACTCACTCAAACGACTGCTACATAAGAACTGAGCGACATTATTCATGAGAGAGTATCTGTAACATGGGAGTGATCGCCTAAAAAGTGGCACGAGCGATCCCGGGCTGAAATTTGACTAGACAGTGAACCATGTCAACTTTTTTATTCTTTACCTTTACTATTTTGTTATTTTCATTAAATTATTTGTGTGTTACAGTTACTATCCTATATCCAACATTCGGGCGCGCCGTGGCTCAGTGGTTAGACCGCTTGGCTCTCACCAAGGCGGCCCGGGTTCGATCCCAGGCGACCGCAAAGTGAGATTTTTGGTGGACATTACGGCGCTGGGACGGGTTTTCTCCGGGATCTCCGGTTTCCCCCGCCACCTCATTCCACCGGTGCTCCATCTTCATCTCATGTATCATCAGTGTCATCGCCTGCGGTCCCGTATGTAGTAAAAGCGGGCGTTAAACACTACGCATTTCATTTTGTACCCAACAAGGTAGTTCCGGAGTTCGATCCTGACTAAAAGCTTTCTTTTCAGTGGCTTCAGGTACCTGCGTTTCATATCACCGTTGTTTTAATCCAATCTTTCAGGGTCTGTGTTGGCAATGGTGCTGCCGCGTGGTGGATACCTTCTCTTGTAGGCGTAGGGACAGCGCTGTGGGTATTAGTCCCCGCCAAGGAGGGCTGTTATGGAAATCCTCAACGCGTGATGTGGCTGTTGCATCTGTGAAAAACCTTTGACTCATTTGTCGCTCTGGGTGGCAGTTGGCCTATTGACACAAGCTCGCGGTGTCAAACGCGAACCAAGCCGATGGCTGTTAAGTGAGCATAAGATGTCAGTGTATTTCCTAGTAGTTAAAAGAGCACCTCGGGACGAAATTCCAACACACCGGCAGCGCAGTTATGACCTTGGTGAATGAGAGCGTCTTTATCAAACAAAATATTTATTTTATTTATTTCGACACAGTCAGGGGTCCATCACGTTGTCTTATAACTCCTCTACCTGACCAGATATTCTCATCACCCTCCTTCTCTCCAAGGGTACAACACTGTACAATAATGTGATTAGAGATTTTCTGCGAGATGTCTCAAATCTGGTCGCTATTCCATTGCTGACAAATATCAATTTGAAGGGGCATATTTGCATAAAACGCGTGTAGTGTATTTCCAGCGACCTGGATTACTCACAGCGATACTTAGAAAACATCCGCAAGTGTAACAGCTAGGCAAGAAACAAAACAAAAGCGAATACGGTTAAATGACAAGAGAAGTGCTGGAAGTCACCGAATAATGTGCCAATAACCTAAATGCAAAGCCGTGTATCTCTACAAATTGCTTCCTTGTTTGTCAACTCTAAACATCGCATAATGAACACCAAGATGTAACCCTCGATATCTCTCGAGGAAGCCAAGAGAAATCGATTCAGAAACACTTGCCATGTACAGTGACTACAGTAAGTATGCGTCTTCAATTTAAAACATCTGAATTGTTTACTTGCTTCTATGTCGTGAAAAAAAAGGAAGACATGAAAGGTCGCACGTGTTTGTTTATACAGTATAACTGAAAAACAAAACGTTAAATACAAAATGGCGACACCAAGTTGAACTAAACACTTTTACTTGTCATTCAGACATTTAGCAGAGCGTTAACTTACACTTAATTTTACTTTTATAAATGTACAGAGATAATACGATTGTTTCAGTACCTCCAATGTTTACTTATGTCTGTGTTACACAGATAAACATTTCTGGGAGCTCACAAACGACTCGTTCGGCCCATAACTCTGGCTGACTCACCCACTCTGATACTCGCCAGATACCTTGCTAGAATCTGGTATCTTCTAGGGAAACTAAAGAAATGTGTTAGTCGAGATATGTTAATAACATCTTACTATGCCTTCTTTCATCCACATATACTGTATGGTGTTAGGCTTTGGGGTAATCGTGCTACCTCGAAAAACGCATTCATATGGCAAAAGAAATCTCTCATACTAATTCTAGGATTAGGACAAGAGGATACATGTAAGCCTAGCTTTATAGACCTTCGTCAATGTATATATACACCAATATCATACACGTTAAAGAAAATCAAAAGTTATTTATAATTCGTTCCTCAGTACACAGTTATGACACTCGATGCAAACATAATTTAGATACACCTCACAACCGATTGAGCAAGACCATAAATAGCCACTGTTATCAACAGTTAAAATTATTCAATAAGCTTCCTCTGGAAATAAAAGAACTGCCACAAAACAGATTTGTAATAGTATTAAAAAACTGCTTAAAACAAAAAGCATTTTGTACTGTACAAGTACGAGGGCCGTTCAGAAAGTAACCTCCGGTTGATTGCAAAAAATTCACCAAGTTAAATAAAAATATTTTAATATATACATCTTACAACTACATCTTTGCACTATTTTTCTACATAGTCTCCATAACGATTGAGGCACTTATCGTATATGTTCACAAGCTTTGAAATTCCTTCTGCATAAAAATCACCCGCTTGAGCCTGGAGCCAGCCTGTGACCGCATCTTTGAGCTCCTCGTCGTCATCAAACCGCTGGCACCCGAGCCACGTCTTCATATGCATGAAGAGGTGATAATCGCTTGGCGCCAGATCTGGGCTGTAAGGTGGATGGTTGACAACGTCCCACTTGAAGGACTCAAGAAGGGCTGTTGTTCTGCGAGCAGAGCGAGAACGGGCGTTATCGTGCAAAAAAACGATACCGGAAGTCACGATGAATAGCTGCTGCAGAGTATCCTTTGGCTGTAAAAAACCTTCTAACAGCACGCACTTCACATTTGGCGGGGTTTTCTATTGCAGCACACATTTCAAACGGCCACAAACACTAAACTAGCGCAGATACGACGTTCACTCGACCACGGCTTGATGCCGACTGACCTGCTGAGTGCGTGAATGCACAGATGGCGTCGCTACTCCCCCCACTACCCGCACTGTGACCGATCGGAGGTTACTTTCTGAACGGCCCTCGTATAATTGGAATATAACATACATGCTAGTGAATTTATGTAAAACTATTGTAAATTATAGTAGTAGGTACCTAATTATTTAATTTTATTATTACTATAGTAAAGTTATTAACTTACGATAATTACCAGCAAATAATCTGATTTTACCTGGAATTTTATATGCATTAATTTGTAAACCTTCTGTATTTGTAAATAAATTGTAAATACTTTTTATAACTGACGAAACTATTGCTTCATGTAAGCTTAATGGTGAATAAAGGATTATGATTATGATTATCACGTTAGAAATATTCCATAAGAATCTCGAAATAGATTGTACCAGATTCACCAAAATCGAAAGCTCTCGAAACTTGAACAGCAGAAGAAAAGGCGAGTAGCGTCAGGCACAGGCTGGGTGAAAGGGAGACAGCTTCGAGAGTTGTGACGTATTTCAGTCGGGAGCGAGGTCTGCAGGGCGTGTGACTTCAGACAAGAGCCGTGTAGTACCAAGTTGCCTATATAAATGGCACTGTGAGTACAGAATCTGAGGGTGCAGTGAGGTGTAGGGCACTCAATGACAACAATGTACCTGTCACGTACCTAATGGAACTGTTAAATTTACAATGTGACGATTTATTGAAGGACAAATATACACACAAGAAAGACTTGACTGATTTTTACAAGAATGTCCCCCAAACCAGATTTCCGAGGTTGTAGTCACTTGTCACACGGACATTGTGTATGTTTGACTCGTCATATGTTATGTAATTAGCTAAGTCCAAACCCCGAAGTACCTTGAAGTCAGATCACAATCTAAGATGCAGCCTTCGATTACAGATTGCCCAGAAATTACTCCTGACATTGAAAAACTAGTTTAAAAAACAACGAAACAGAAAGTGTCGGAAAATGTCCACGTAATTTTGTTCTGAATGGGTCTCCTCTAATTTGCAGAGGAAGTTACTTTATGTTTTATTTTATTTACTTTATAGCATGCCTGACCTTCAGCGCGGTGACGTCACACGCTAGCCTCCCTTTCGTTCGGGGGCATATTTGGCGGTTAGAACTGATGGAGCTGACGTCACACCGCCATTACCTGTGTTCCCCTGGGCTGGGTCTTGTGTGCTAGCTCCCCACCCTGGGTTCCGGCAATGTGGGTGGCGTGACACTGGTTACAACATTTTTATTTTCACTCAAAAGTAGATCTAACAGTTTTGATTACAATATCACAATAACACCACAAATGACATAGCCATATATTTGGGATTTTATAAAATACATTAGAAGTCCTCTGCATTCCAAATACAATATGGTAAACCACAAAACATCTAAAATGATAATTAAACAAAATATGTCGATTTCTCTAAACACAATGAATGACATGTACAATTTCGTGTCATAAACTTTTGTATGATCAGAGCATTGGC
The DNA here is from genome assembly GCA_030765055.1 of Mantis religiosa. Classification (NCBI taxonomy): domain Eukaryota; kingdom Metazoa; phylum Arthropoda; class Insecta; order Mantodea; family Mantidae; genus Mantis; species Mantis religiosa. The sequence continues at coordinate 16,195,451 of CM060959.1, read as the reverse complement.
CCCACAATAACGTATGAGACTTGCATTCAAGATGTCCCTAGTTCTAATCTCGGTCAGGGGGATTACATTTTCCCTTATCCTGAAAGATGAACGTCTGGAAACTGTAAGCTCTATGGACCCTGGACTCATTTGAACATCATTTCATTCATCGTCCGATATCACGTAACGTTTGAGGACATTGGCCCGTCTCTGTAACGTGGTGATAGTGTCACGAGGTCCCTAGTTCTAATCTTGGTCAGGGTGATTAGGTTTTACCTTAACGTGAAAGATGATTGTCTGGTAACCCTAAGCTCGACGTACCCTGTACTCATTTGAACATCATTTCATTCATTGTCCGATATGACTTAACGTTGGAGGACATTAGCCCGTCTCTGTAGCGTGCTGGTAGTGTCACGTTTAAGAGGTCCCTAGTTCTAATCTCGGTCAGAGTGATGAGGTTTTCCTTTATCCTGAAAGATGAACGTCTGTTAACTCTAAGCTCTACGTACCCTGTACTCATTTGGACATCATTTCATTCATTGTCCGATATGACTTAACGTTGGAGGACATTAGCCCGTCTCTTTAGCGTGGTGGTAGTGTCATGTTCAAGAGGTCCCTAGTTCTAATCTTGATTAGAATAGTAAGGTTTTCCCTTATCCTGAAAGATGAATGTATGGTAACTCTAACCTCTATGTACACTGAACTCATTTGAACATCATTTCATTCATCGTCCTATATGACTTAACGTTGGAGGACATTCGCCAGTCTCTGTAGCGTGGTGCTAGAGTCACGATATAGAGGTCCCTAGTTCTAATCTCGGTCAGGGCGATAAGCTATTCCCTTGGCCTGAAACATGAATGTGTGGTAACTGTAAGATCTATGTACCCTGTACTCATTTGAACATCATTTCATTTATCATCCGATGTGACATTTTATGAAAATAAAGTAGACAGAAAAGGTAACTTTTTAAAATTATGATTTTTTGAATAATGAGCGGATAAATAGAGGAAACAATGTGAATTTTTTATTTTTTGTGTAATAAAACTCCAATCTATTACTTAATTTGAATTTATTTATACTAAGTTAAGGATACGAGTATAAATAAATATAATATGAATGTTACATCATGTGCATGAATTCTAAATCGACAGAGAAGGCCATGTAAGATGTCTTATGTTGAAATACGACGCTTGATATTAAAATTTCTTATTGTAACAATCGGAGAGTATTACTTCGATTTAATGTAAATTTAGTTAATTCTTCAGGAATACAATAGATAGTTTTATTCACCTTAGGAATATACAATATTCATGGCTTCGTCAAATTTGTACCCATAAGAATAATACATTTCTTATGAGTAATACAATTATGAATAGTGCAATAGTAATTAAATAATACAATAGTGATTAAAGTAATGCAGTAGTAATAACAGAATAATAATACAAATAGTAATTAAGAATAATGCAACTTAGGTCACATAATAGTTTAATGTATTACATTTTTAAGAAGTAGGCTGTAAGAGACATAATTTTTACCAAAAAAAATCAATATTTACTTTATTATTTAATTTTACTTCTTAGAAACTCATCTGTTGTCTGTGACATTACTTTTAGTAGGATATTTTTTACAAATTTTCTGAATATTACAAGTATCACCTCCGAAGTTGCACAGGTATTTATTCACAAACATCATTTTAGGAAGCATTGATATGTTGATCATGTTTTAAGTATTCTTCCACTGAATAATAGCAACCTTCTCTTAAAAATGATTTTACAGTCAGTTTAAACATTTTTTCCGATGTTATACTTTTAAGGCCATCGGGTAGTTTGTTATATAATAATACTGCTTTATGTTCGAAGCTATGTGTGAATAAAGTTGTATTGTGGCTTATAATGCGTAGATCTGATTTACTTCTTGTATTATGTGTATGTATCTGCGAATTTGTTTCAAATTGAGCAAGTACAATTCTTGTCCTAACTAGACCTTCATATATATACACACAGGGTAATGGAAGTATTTTTAGTAGTTTAAAATATGGTTTACAGCTGGTGGTGAAAGGAATATTTACTATATAACGAATAGCGCTTTTCTGCAGTCTAAATATTTTTGATACATCTTTAGCATTTCCCCAGCTAAGTATACCATAAGACATTACAGAATGAAAATAAGCAAAATAAATAATTCTCAACACATTTGTGTTTACAGACTCCCTCATTGATTTAATAACGAATGTAATTCTGCTTAGTTTCAATTCTAGTTGCTGAATTTGTTTTTCCCATTTCAGCAACTAGAATTGAAACTAAGCAGAATTACATTCGTTATTAAATCAATGAGGGAGTCTGTAAACACAAATGTGTTGAGAATTATTTGTGTTTACAGACTCCCTCTGTAGCTTGACAGATGAAGTCCGATGTCTGATACTTCAAAAATAAACATAACTCTTTATGAGTACATTGACTTCTGACAGCTGACGAGAAACAAAATAGTAGCGGCACGCAAAATACTTTTTTATGTAGACGCTGCGGAAGATTTAGCTCCTTGCAGGTGGTAACACTGTAATCGCATTGCTGTCATGCATTTCCCCTCGTCCAGGATGAACGAACTTCTAGATAATTACAAGAGTTTCTCTGATTTTACTTTTTTTGTTTCTCTAGCGTATTTTTCATCTGCAATGCAGAAAGGTCTCTTCTCTCACCCTTCGCCACCTCAGTGACCCGCTTTGTTGAGACTAATGTCTTATATGCTGCGAATATATATTACATTCCACGCAGAGATACATGTTTTGAGGCCATGAATCTAGAAAGGCCTTTAAAACGAGCTTCCCTTACAAACGAGCGTTTGTACTCAAATGTCGAATAAGTTGGAATTGATTTCAGTGTTTTTAAATAATTAAAATGATCTAAAAGTTAAATTCAAATACCACGAGAACAAAATTGTACACTTATTGTTACAAGGGACACTGTTTATATTTTTATCCTTGTAGGTGCCATCTGACGTTTCCATTGACATTGACATTGTTGACCATAATCTACTTCAGACATTTTGTCAGTACAGCGTCATTTGTTTTGTTTACATTAACTTGAAGATTGTGTATCAACAAAAATATGTGAAAATGTTCGTGCAATGATTTAATTATACCAGGAAGTATAGAAACTTCTGGTTTTAAGTTACACGTGGACTCTTTGTGAATGCGTGACAGAGATGGCACCACTGCAGGGGCGGCCGGTGAGGCATTGTATTGGCGGTGCCATAAATAAATAAATGAATGAACGAATGACTAAATAAATAAATAAATAAATAAATAAATAAATAAATAGATAGATAGATAGATAGATAGATAGATAGATAGATAGATAGATAGATAGATAGATAGATAGATAGATAGATAGATAGATAGATAGATAGATAGATAGATAGATAGATAGATAGATAGATAGATAGATAGATAGATAGATAGATAGATAGATAGATAGATAGATAGATAGATAGATAGATAGATAGATAGATAGATAGATAGATAGATAGATAGATAGATAGATAGATAGATAGATAGATAGATAGATAGATAGATAGATAGATAGATAGATAGATAGATAGATAGATAGATAGATAGATAGATAGATAGATAGATAGATAGATAGATAGATAGATAGATAGATAGATAGATAGATAGATAGATAGATAGATAGATAGATAGATAGATAGATAGATAGATAGATAGATAGATAGATAGATAGATAGATAGATAGATAGATAGATAGATAGATAGATAGATAGATAGATAGATAAATAAAAATAATAAATAAATAAATAAATAAATAAGGGTTGTTAAAATATAAATAAGTGTATCAATTTCGAGCGATTTAGGTAATCTTATCAATAATCAATCCCATTTTATAATATACTGTACCAAACAGAACGTACAGGGAAACAGAAATAGATATTTATTACACTCTTACTCTTGTTACGCACAGGTGTAACGAGCACAGTAAAAGTTTGATGATACAATTCATGGAGAATGTGACACGAAACGTTCGTGTACAATTTCTCGACAGAGAGACAGTTATTTTAAGTCCAGTGCTTTACTGCACTCTAGCGGAACAAACCGTAAGTTATGCGCCAGAGAAATCTCGGCACCACCTTCTCCCATACGAAGCCGTGTATAAACAGACATCCTAGCCCTTAACACAGGCGCTTATGAGCAAAGACGGTGCCGTTCTGGAATCGGCACCAAGCCACGGAAAACAATCAGGACAATCAGAACAATCTTTTTTGCGCAATACCTATACACTTCTCTTTCTTTCGTTTTCATACAAATGGTGCCATGGCACAGCGGCACTACCTCAGAAGCCGCCCCTGCACCACTGTACAGTGTATAGAGCTGTAGTGGTAGCGACGGAAGTTAGGACTGTTTTTTATACTTAAAATGGTGATGAACAGACCATCACGACTGGACATTGAAGATCTGAACGTCGGACCTTCGGTCTCAAGCCAGATCAGGGCTAGGCCCTCTACTGGCAGTGGAGTGTTTTGTAAGGAAGTATAATATGCGGCAGGAGATGAGGTTGGAGTTATATATAAGCCATATGATGTGTTATTTTATGTGCCTAGAAGCAGTCCCGGGCGTTTGTAGCGCTCTACAGGATCGATGTCGTACTCATCTAGACCGCGGATAAGGGAATTGAAGTTTTGGGAGAGGTTTTGATAGAAGGAACGTTAAAGGGTATGGATGTAGTCACTTATTGTGGGGATACGTAGGTCTCGTCGAATAACAAAACTGGTGACGTTTTCATTGCAAGAACAGCGTGTAATCATTCGTTTTCTCCATTTTCGTGGTGTGACACATATTGAAATTCATCGCCAGTTGAGTGAGGCATGTGATAATGGTACCATGGATGTGTCTAATGTACGTTCCTGGGTGCGACAGTTCAATGAAGACAGAACATCGCGTGAGAACAAACCAAGATAGTCACGGCCTCGCATCAGCCGATCTGACGATATGATCCAGCGAGTATAGAACGTTGCTTTGGAGGATCGCCGATTGAGCGTTGCAGACATCACCTCCAAAACACGAGTCAGTTGGAGAATTTAATGTCATATTTGCACGTTGGCCATAGTAGCTTAGTGGTTTAGAGCGCCTGGACGGAGACCAGAAGATCTGTGGTTCAAATCCCGGCTATGGTATTGAATTTTCAGTCTGGCTCTACCCTTTCATAGTGCGTCCTACACACGGCTAGTGTCAAAGAACAATTAATTTCCATTAATTGTACCTAATAGTGGTCCGAACTATAAAGCCCGGGCCTTAAAGTACTTACAGCATAGTAAGTCGTCATTAAGGTAGTTGTCTCATGTGTTTATGAGAACTCCTAGTGGTTTACTGGGAAAAAACACGAGTCAGTTGGAGAATTTAATGTCATACCCTGGCCTTAAAGTACTTACAGCATAGTAAGTCGTCATTAAGGTAGTTGTCTCATGTGTTTATGAGAACTCCTAGTGGTTTACCGGGAAAAAACACGAGTCAGTTGGGGAATTTAATGTCATACCCGGGCCTTAAAGTACTTACAGCATAGTAAGTCGTCATTAAGGTAGTTGTCTCATGTGTTTATGAGAACTCCTAGTGGTTTACCGGGAAAAAACACGAGTCAGTTGGGGAATTTAATGTCATACCCGGGCCTTAAAGTACTTACAGCATAGTAAGTCGTCATTACGGTAGTTGTCTCATGTGTTTATGAGAACTCCTAGTGGTTTACCGGGAAAAAACACGAGTCAGTTGGGGAATTTAATGTCATACCCGGGCCTTAAAGTACTTACAGCATAGTAAGTCGTCATTAAGGTAGTTGTCTCATGTGTTTATGAGAACTCCTAGTGGTTTACCGGGAAACACACGAGTCAGTTGGAGAATTGAATGTCATGTTGGCACGTTGGCCATAGTAGCTCAGTGGTTTAGAGCGGCTGAACGGAGACCAGAAGATCCGTGGTTCAAATCCTGGCTATGGCATTGCATTTTTCAGTTTTACTCTACCTTTCCATACTAAAATAATAATTACTAATGAGAGTTGCTAATGGCATCGTCTATATAAAGGTATTGGCGACACTCTTGTTTGACTCCTTGATACATATTTGCGTTAATTTTTATGGCAGTTCCCAAATATACAGGGTGTCTCTAAAGTCACTATCCATTTCAATGAAAACGCAATAGTTTGTTTCTTTTCTTTTAAGATACTGGTATATTAGTGGAAGATGTTTAGCAGAAGAACGGGTTGCCATTGTTTGTGCACTGGTACGCAGATTGTCATACGAAGACGCCAGAGCACAATTTACCCGTAAATTCCATAAACCAGCCCCATCAAGAGCACACATTCTTCTGCTTGTGAACAAATTCAAGCGTACCGGCAGTGTGTGTGATGAGACATGTCCTGGACGACCACACGTCTTGACAGAAACAGTGCAGCAGGTTCAAATTGCCAGTGATAGGAGTCCGAAGGCATCAATTCGACGCCTCAGTAGGGAATTGAACGTCCCTCTCAACGCTGTGTGGAAAATTCTACGTTTCACTCTACGAAAACGTCCTATCACATTCAAGTTCTCCACCATCTTGAGGACGAGGATTTCGCCTGTCGTCGGGCAATGTGATATGACCTCCTGGAATGTGTAGAGAATTAGAATTTAATGGACAACATTTTATTCTCCGATGAAGCCATTTTCCATGTTTGTGGGAAAGTGCACAGACACAACAGCCGAGTATGGACATATGAAGAACCACATGAGGTATCGGAGTGGAAACGTGATACACCAAAAGTCAATGTTTGGTTGGGTATGACAGACGCCCATTTTTATTTGCCGAAAGGTCAATAACAGGTAATATCTACCTCAAAATGTTCCTTGAACCGTAGCTTCAAGAGTATGGCATACTGGATACAGTTGTGTTTCAGCAAGATGGTGCGCCTCCACATTTTGCAAACATCTTCCGTGATTACCTGAACAGAACCTTTCCAGGGCGATGGATAGGTAGAGGTTCATCTTGGCTGTGGGCTTCCCGTTCACCAGACCTTACTCATTTAGACTTTTTTGCATGGGGGTGCATCAAATCTAAAGTGTAGACTAGCAAAGTGAATGGTCTGCCTGAGTTACGAAATCGTATCAGGGAAGCAGCAGGTCGAATTACGGTTGACATGTTACAGTATACATTTCGTTCCACTACTGAAAGGTGGCGTATGTGTTTTGAGCTAGATGGAGGTCATGTAGAAGGGCACTAGAATATGTGTAATACTTCAAAATATTATTGATTTTTCAATCACTGTCTTCCTTCATTGAAATGGATAGTGACTTTAGAGACACCATATATTTCCTTTGTTATTTCTAGTAAATATGCTGTTTTCCATTATATCTCACAAAATATTCCACTGTACACAGTCAAAAGCCTGCATTTTTTCTATTATTTGTCGTGGGCATGGGTAGAGACTATACATGAAAAATACATTTTGACTTCCTAAAAGCAAGGAGTCGAGTATAACATTTGAACTTTTTGGAAATGCCCTTTAGAAGTCTGCTTTATTCTTAGTATATTTTGCATAACTCGTAAACTGTAAAAGACAAAAGACTTCTTACTAAAATGATGTCTTTAAAGCACACAGTTTACATCAAAACAAATGAGCGAGTTAAACATATACTATATATATTTTAAAATCTTAAGTGTCTGTTTATGAATGTTTAAAGATTTAGAAGGGTTCGTTAGTAACTTTCTCTTTGGTTTCCAGGTCGTTTGCATGATGTCGTTTACTAAGGCATTTATGAATATTACACGAATTTAATCTCTGAAGCTTTTATAATTTATTACTAAAGTTCTCCTGCTGCAAGGTCCTTTGATCTATTCACGTTCGATGGTTATCACAGAATATACCGCCTCGCGAGGGGACACGCAACTGTCACCCCTAGCGGAATGACTCTATTCTCTCGTGAGCTATGCAACATTAGTGATACACGAGGTGTGATTAAAATAACTGTGATTTTCTGAATATCGCGATGAGTACACGTGTGTGCATTTTGAACTGTTTTTAATATTGGGTTTATTGTAAACCGTTGGAAAGGTTTATACGTGTTTTCAACTTTATAATTTTGACTTTATTTGTATTAAATTTGTTTTAAAATGCAAATACAAGGAAAATAAGCCTGAATATACACGATATAGGTAGCATTGGAACAATAAGGATAAAGACCAAGCTGCACGGAGAAAAACAAAACAATAAAAATAACTTTGATTGATTAGAGCCAACTTAAAAATTCAATGCCATGGCCGGGATTTGAACCACGGATCTACTGGTTTTCGTCCAGTCGCTCTGACCCATGAGCTACCATGGTCAACGTGCCTTCCTGACATTAAATTCTCCAATTGACTCATTATATTTCCCGGTGGACCACTTAAGGTTCTCATATTTGAGACAACTACTTGTGGCGACTTACTACTGTAAGTACTTAATTACCAGGATTTTTATCGTAGATAATTTTTTAATGTAAATTTATATTGAGGAATTAATCCTTAAAGAATTAATCCTTTTAAATACATTACTCCGGTATATGGGTGAGCTTTGATTAATTAGAGCCAACTTAAAAATTCAATGCCATGGCCGGGATTTGAACCACGGATCTACTGGTTTCCGTCCAGTCGCTCTGACCCATGAGCTACCATGGTCAACGTGCCATATACCGGAGTAATGTATTTAAAAGGATTAATTCTTTAAGGATTAATTCCTCAACATAAATTTACAATAAAAATAACTGTTTCTGGAAAGATCCTCATGCACGATTTCACCAACAGATGTTAAAATCGACGTCAACAAATGTAACGTAACAATTGTAACTGTACTAACAAAGCTTTTAAATTTCTTGCATTTCACCAACATGTTTTCTGAAAATGTTAACAAACACGTGTTAACACCAAGAGACTTGCAAATATTATATCTGTAGAAGGCTATAGATGAGTCATATTATTTTCTGAACGTACTGCAATCTGCTTTTGTTTTCATTTTCGTCTGCACAAGCTGAAAAAATACCGGGTGAACAAAATCTGTGGGACAAATTTCTCATCTATGGAGAAAGAATTGCTAATTGAATTGGTGACGAAGTGTAAGGATATCCCAGAAAATAAGAGGACAGGCGATGAATGTTAAAGAGAAAGATGTCGTTTTTTATCTCTTGGACATACAAACAGAACGTAATGTCAAAGACCGTCACCTAGACAACCAGTTTTAAAACATTTGACTATCACTTAAAGTCTATTGTATTCCCATATTCCCTTGTCGTTATTCATTTTTTATCTCTTGGACATACAAAGAGAACGTAATGTCAAAGACCGTCATCTAGACAACCAGTTTTAAAACATTTGACTATCACTTAAAGTCTACTGTATTCCCATATTCCCTTGTCGTTATTCATTTTTTATCTCTTGGACATACAAAGAGAACGTAATGTCAAAGACCGTCACCTAGACAACCAGTTTTAAAACATTTGACTATCACTTAAAGTCTACTGTATTCCCATATTCCCTTGTCGTTATTCATTTTTTATCTCTTGGACATACAAATAGAACGTAATGTCAAAGACCGTCATCTAGACAACCAGTTTAAAACATTTGACTATCACCTAAAGTTTACTGTATTCCCATATTCCCTTGTCGTTAATCATTTTTTATCTCTTGGACATACAAATAGAACGTAATGTCAAAGACCGTCATCTAGACAACCAGTTTTAAAACATTTGACTATCACTTAAAGTCTACTGTATTGCCATATTCCCTTGTCGTTATTCATTTTTTATCTCTTGGACATACAAATAGAACGTAATGTCAAAGACCGTCATCTAGACAACCAGTTTTAAAACATTTGACTATCACTTAAAGTCTACTGTATTCCCATATTCCCTTGTCGTTATTCATTTTTTATCTCTTGGACATACAAATAGAACGTAATGCCAAAGACCGTCATCTAGACAACCAGTTTTAAAACATTTGACTATCACTTAAAGTCTACTGTATTCCCATATTCCCTTGTCGTTATTCATTTTTTATCTCTTGGACATACAAATAGAACGTAATGTCAAAGACAGTCACCTAGACAACCAGTTTTAAAATATTTGACTATCACTTAAAGTCTACTGTATTCCCATATTCCCTTGTCGTTATTCATTTTTTATCTCTTGGACATACAAATAGAACGTAATGTCAAAGACCGTCATCTAGACAACCAGTTTTAAAACATTTGACTATCACTTAAAGTCTACTGTATTCCCATATTCCCTTGTCGATATTCATTTTTTATCTCTTGGACATACAAATAGAACGTAATGTCAAAGACCGTCACCTAGACAACCAGTTTTAAAACATTTGACTATCACTTAAAGTCTACTGTATTCCCATATTCCCTTGTCGTTATTCATTTTTTATCTCTTGGACATACAAATAGAACGTAATGTCAAAGACAGTCACCTAGACAACCAGTTTTAAAATATTTGACTATCACTTAAAGTCTACTGTATTCCCATATTCCCTTGTCGTTATTCATTTTTTATCTCTTGGACATACAAATAGAACGTAATGTCAAAGACCGTCACCTAGACAACCAGTTTTAAAACATTTGACTATCACTTAAAGTCTACTGTATTCCCATATTCCCTTGTCGTTATTCATTTTTTATCTCTTGGACATACAAATAGAACGTAATGTCAAAGACAGTCACCTAGACAACCAGTTTTAAAATATTTGACTATCACTTAAAGTCTACTGTATTCCCATATTCCCTTGTCGATATTCATTTTTTATCTCTTGGACATACAAATAGAACGTAATGTCAAAGACCGTCACCTAGACAACCAGTTTTAAAACATTTGACTATCACTTAAAGTCTACTGTATTCCCATATTCCCTTGTCGTTATTCATTTTTTATCTCTTGGACATACAAATAGAACGTAATGTCAAAGACCGTCACCTAGACAACCAGTTTTAAAACATTTGACTATCACTTAAAGTCTACTGTATTCCCATATTCCCTTGTCGATATTCATTTTTTATCTCTTGGACATACAAATAGAACGTAATGTCAAAGACCGTCACCTAGACAACCAGTTTTAAAACATTTAACTATCACTTTAAGTCTACTGTATTCCCACAGTGCTACAATAAAATTAACAATAAGGTAATGTTTATCTTGAAGTAGGTATCTAGTAGAGGAGTAGAGATGTTTGTCGCATCACTTGGTGTTTCTCGTTTAGAAGATTGTGTTTGTAGGCGACCCAGCCCAAGTCGCGAGGGAGAGATATGTATTAAATTCCCAGCATGGAATTCTTTCCCCGGAGGAGTCTTATCTCTTGCAAATGATCGTGCATGCCAGGATACGTACGGTATTTGCCGGAAGGCAGGTTCCGTTGTGTCTGAACGCGGATTCCTCCAATAAAATTTGCGACGCATTCCTTTTCATTCCTCGCGTGTGTGGTTCCCAACGTTTTGATGAGCGTCCTCCCCACTGCATTTCATTTCCACAGTCTAGCGTGTTCTGAGGTGCGCACGTTGGTAAACCTGTCTCTTACGATATGTGTTTAAACATTTGACTATCGCTGGCTTCTTGAGGTAACCAAGCGAGGTGGCGTAGCGGTAACGTGGGTTTCTCTGGGTAGTTACTACTGGTACACTCTATCTTGAGCCCTGGAATGTATGGTGCGAGTCAAGAAGGCCTGTGCTGTACCAGCTATACTACACTACGGAGGTGTTTCGGCATGGAGGTCCTAACTTGGTCTATTGTACCTATGCACCAAGTGGGGCACCCTTGACAGGAAGGATGAGGCGAGAGGAGACACAGGAGATCGTCCCAAGGAGTTACGAAGGTTCAAAGGGCAGGATCCATACACTTTACTAGAATGAAATTCCCCGGCAGGTCACTAAAACCGGATGTCAGAAGCACCACCAGTGCTACGCCTCGGCAGCGCTCACACCTCAACAGCTAAAGGGACCGGAACTCCTTCCGTACGGGGTGAAGGCGACTATAAGGGTGTAATGGATGCTATCGAGAGACATTCTTGTTTCGTGTAGTTTCTTCACGATTTTAGGGTTAGACGTGCTGAACACCCATGGATATTGGATACCCTGGGCTGGCCTGCGGTTTGGGAGACGCCCCGTGAATCTCATTGTATAGAACAGGCAATGTCCTAATGGGAACCTTCCTGGGTCAATCGGCTTAACGAATCTCGTCATCCCATCTTGACTTATCCGAAAGCAAGTGTTAGCGCGAAACGGTAACTCATCCAGTTTGTCCACGTATTAGGGAACTATCTTGCAACTGGTAGCGTTTGTTTTATGACGGCGTAGAAACGCAATAATGGTACGTTCAAGCACAATCGCTTCCTGACGTCTCTCCAGAGAAATGTGCGACCTCTTTGTTCAACCGCTGCTGACACTTTTCCAGAGAGTTCGGCGTCGAGAACTTTAATTCTTGAAAGATCTATTTCCACGTGTCTAGAGAAACATTTGAACTGTAATCCTGGGATTATACAACGGAGTGCTAGGACCACCAGAGTCACTACCGAACACGTAAGGACCTCTAGGCTCAGGTGCAGGACGTAATTGCTTTTTGTATGTGTGCGTGATTCCTTGCTGTGGCATAGCTGCCGGGAGCTCATAGTCGCCCTCATGTCTGTGAACTCTGGGGCATGGCCGCAGACGTGCATAGAGGACTCCGGTTTATATATACTGTTGCCCGTGTTTACCCAATGGCTGAAAATATTTTTATGAATGAATTATTGCTGTTTAGTTTTTCGAATTTGGCAACCTACAAACGTGGGAAGTATATTTAGATAATGTCCTCCAACGTAAAGACATGTCGCACAATGAATGAAATGATGTTCAAATGAGTAAAGGGTACACAGAGCTTAGAGTGACGAGACATTAATATCTCAGGATAAAGGAAAACCTTATCACCCTGACTGAGATTAGAACTAAGGACCTCTTGAAAGTGACACTACCTCCACGATACAGAGACGGGTCAATGTCCTCCAAAGTTAACTCATATCGAACGGTGAATGAAATGAAATGATGTTCAAATGAGTCCAGGGTGCATAGAGCTTACAGTTACCAGACATTCATATTTCAGAATAAGGGAAAACCTTAACAGCCTGACTGAGATTAGAACTAAGGAACTCTTGAAAGTGACACTACCACCACGATACGTCTCCAACGTTAAGCCATATCGGACGATGAATGAAATGATGTTACAATCAGTCCAGGGTTCACAGAGTTTAGAGTTATCAGACATTCATCTATAAGGATAACGGGAAACCGTATCACCCTGACTGAGGTTAGAACTAAGGACTTCTTGAACGTAACACTACCACCATGATACAGAGACGGGCCCATGTCCTCCATCGTTAAGTTATATCTGAAGATGAATGAAACGATGTTCAAATGAGAGCAGGGTACGTAGAGCTTAGAGTTATCAGACATTCATCATGACATCATGATAAGGCAAAACCTTATCACTTTGACCGAGACTAGAACTCTTGAAAGAGACACGCTACCACCACGCCACAGAGGCAGGTAGGGTAGTTTTTAATTTGAATAAATATAGAACAATGCAATATAATACCATCTGACCACAAAAGCCAAACACATGAATCCTTTGTCATCATTTGCTGTGAGACGTCTTTCATTTCAGTACATTTTATGGGCATATTATAAAATTTGGCAAGAACTGTAGAACTTTACAGCTTACGTCCGCCTTTGTAATGGATAAGCCAACTTGTTTTGTTTACATCGAGCCACCTTATGAAGCTTTCTTCCTAATGGCAGTATAACACGTTAGATGCCGTGCTTCACAAACAGCTATGATAAATAATGTGTCTTCTTGCCTTCCTATCCTATCCAATTATTCTTTCTTCACCCTCTCCCCCTTCCTTAAGCTTCGCTTTATTTCCATTTTCTCTTTCCTTTATATGCAGTGCAATTATTTCCTCGGTTTTCTTTTCTGCCTTCTCTACAATTCTTTACGCACCTTGCTCTTCTTTTTTTCTCGACAGAAGAATTCCATGTCGCGCAATCGCAGAAAGATATGGTGATAAGGAACTAAGATCTTGGTGAAAATTATTACTTTCTATATCCCTTACCTACCAAAAAAAATTGGCTTTCTCTACCCTTGTACAAACACTTTTTCCTCTACTTCAAGTAAACATTATCTTATTGTTAATTTTATTGTAGGAATATGGGAATACAGTAGACTTTAAGTGATAGTCAAATGTTTCTAAACTGGTTGTCTAGGTGACGGTCTTTGACATTACGTTCTATTTGTATGTTCCAAGAGATAAAAAATGAATAACGACAAGGGAATATGGGAATACAGTAGACTATAAGTGATAGTCAAATGTTTTAAAACTGGTTGTCTAGATGACGGTCTTTGACATTACGTTCTATTTGTATGTTCCAAGAGATAAAAAATGAATAACGATAAGGGAATATGGGAATACAGTAGACTTTAAGTGATAGTCAAATGTTTTAAAACTGGTTGTCTAGGTGACGGTCTTTGACATTACGTTCTATTTGTATGTTCCAAGAGATAAAAAATGAATAACGACAAGGGAATATGGGAATACAGTAGACTATAAGTGATAGTCAAATGTTTTAAAACTGGTTGTCTAGATGACGGTCTTTGACATTACGTTCTATTTGTATGTTCCAAGAGATAAAAAATGAATAACGACAAGGGAATATGGGAATACAGTAGACTTTAAGTGATAGTCAAATGTTTTAAAACTGGTTGTCTAGGTGACGGTCTTTGACATTACGTTCTATTTGTATGTCCAAGAGATAAAAAATGAATAACGACAAGGGAATATGGGAATACAGTAGACTTTATGTGATAGTCAAATGTTTTAAAACTGGTTATCTGGGTGACGGTCTTGAACATTACGTTCTATTTGTATGTCCAAGAGATAAAAAATGAATAACGACAAGGGAATATGGGAATACAGTAGACTTTAAGTGATAGTCAAATGTTTTAAAACTGGTTGTCTAGATGACGGTCTTTGACATTACGTTCTATTTGTATGTCCAAGAGATAAAAAATGAATAACGACAAGGGAATATGGGAATACAGTAGACTTTAAGTGATAGTCAAATGTTTTAAAAACTGGTTGTGTAGATGACGGTCTTTGATATTGTCTTTATATGTTCAAGTGATAAAAATAAATATTTCCGACTTCTGAAATCGAGCGGGATACGTTAATTACATCTCGTATTTCCCGTGGCTCCATTGCATCTCCATTATCATGTCATTTTTTGAATAAAACAATAATTCTCCTGGACTGATATTGTTGTAAACCGTGAGGGAAGCACACAGCTAATGCCGACGTGATGCCAAGAAGCAATTACCAATAGAGTATTTAGTAAGATGACAGGCAGTCCACCACTGACGTGGCTGTCATATTCAGGTGAAAGGCAGAAACTCATATAATCCTTGCCTAAGCTCTCTCTGCTGTGTAATAAAGGTACGTAAACACGTCATTCTGTCAGAAAACCATGTTCCTCTCGTGTTGAACGTCAAATTGCGGCTCATCTCCAAGGATTAGGGATTACACCATTGCAACGGTGAAGTCTAAACTTTACTGCTTCATTCGAATGTCTTTACAGGTAAATAATACATCTTCTACGTGAAAAGGGACACTTCCATATTTTTATGTCCTATTTAACATCAAAGGTCACATATGCAAGTTTAATTAATCCAAAGTTCTGTTACCGAGATTTTACTGGAAGATATATAATTTAAGTGTCTCTTATGCAAGATAAGTTGAGCGCTAGAGTTACGGTTTTTGTGCCGGCAGAGGGGAAGAAGCGATAGCTAACGCTCTTTTGTTCCTGCAGTGTGGTCAACCTTGAAAATCACAGCTCAGCAAAATAGCGTGTCAGATAAGCGAAGATATCACAAGTAACGTTGCATCCTCTGAAAACATTCCTTAGTTTTGCCTACGCCAACTCAATTGCATTCAGATCACAGTTATACGGAGGTAGATGAATAATAATGTGTCCCCTTTCGAGAGCCATAACATCCACAAATGTTCATTCAAATATAAATCATTTTCAAGTAAATGCTGATGTACCACACTCGTAACAAGGATAAACTGGCAATTCGAGCGCACCAAACGAGCCTTTATGAAGGAAGCTTTAACTACAAAGTGATAATGTTATATAATAAACTTCCAAATTCATTTAAACAAGCTGCATCATTAAAACACTTTAAGAATAAGGTTAAGAAATTTTTGCATGCACGCTGTTTTTATACGGTTAATGAATTTTTAGAACTATAACCATGTAAATGAGCACTGGGAGCATAGTACATTCACAAACCTGTAATATTTATATTATGACATTTCTTGTAGTAAATTAATCTATTCAAATATCACATGAAACCATAGAAAAGCTGCTTACTGTGTATATTGTAAGTAATCAATTTGACTTTATGTATATACTGTATTTACACACTTTGACGTGTCTCATAACATGTATATGTTGCCAAGGACGAACTAAAATGCTAATTCTAACATACGATTGTTGCAAACTGGTTAGTTAATTAACCTCGAAATTGATCAAAACGAAATATGGCAGACATCATAAAGCTTAGCGTATTAGCCACTAGATGTCAGTGTATAGCGCATTTTTAAGTTGTCATCTATGTTTACGGAGTTTAACGAAACTTACCGAATGAGGACTTGGAACCCGGTCGCTCTTAAATAGAACATTTCATTGTGTGCCACCCACACGTTGTTGACAAAACATTACACATGGGACGTGTTTGTGCGCGATGGGTTCCAAGACTGTTGATTCCCGAACAAAAGGACATTCGTATGCAGCTAAATTTGATGTTAGAGGAAGATCCGGAGTTACTTTCAAACATAATCACTGCTGATGAAACTTGGCTATATCATTTTGATCCTGAGAGCAAACAGAGAAGCTCAGTGTGGAAATCTTCTTAATCACCAACCCCCCAAAAGCAAAAGTGGTTGCTTCTGCTGGGAAAGTTATGCTCATCTCATTCTTTGATATTCATGGAATGGTTTATCAGCATGTTGTACCTGCACACACATCGGTAACTGGACAGTAGTACAGGGATGTCCTGAAAACATTGCAAGTCCATATCAGGTGCAAAAGACCACATTTCCGTGAAGCAGGCTGGATGCTGCACCACGATAATGCGCGGCCGCATATTGCCAATGTTGTTGCTGAATATCTTGCAAAAATCAACGTGAAGTGCATCCCTCAGCCTCCCTATAGTCCGGATTTAGCCCCATGTGACTTTTTTCTATTCCCTAATTTGAAGAAACGCCTTTGTGGGAGGCATTATCCACCATCAGAAGTAGTGGTGAAGGCTGCGGAGGTGATTTTGAAGGATATCTCATAAATGGTTTCCAGCATGTCTTTGAAGACTGGCAGAAACGCTGGGACAAGTGCACCAAATTCAGGGGAGACTATTTTGAGAAGGACCATCAAAATTATGGGGATGAATAAAGGAACATTGCCAAAAAAATTGTGATCATTCTTTATTGAACAGACCTCTTACATTCCGAATAACCAGTCAGGATCAGGGTGATTGAGAATTAATAGAAGAATGCAACTGGATTTTCACGGTCAGGATTGCAAAGGGTCGGAGAAGGAGGATGGACCAACTAGATGAGGAAGAAGACATTTCAAATTAATAAAAGATGGGAGGGAACAACAGGCAAAATGACGAACTTCCCGTTTTCCTGATGTCAAACCATGTAACTTATTGAGGAAGGGTATGGATACCAGCGCAAAACTATAAAACTTATATAGTGTAGTACCAACAGTCCAGTTATTATTTAGTAGAAACAAAAATGCGATAATAGTTTAACCCTTTGTTGCCAGACGGTACTCAGAGGTAGCGATAGCTTTAAACTGGGCTTGATCCTTATTTGTAGCTCTAATGGTTGTTCTAGCCTGTTGGTACTCACAAGTACCCTGTTGGTAACATATTTGCTCAGTTGGCAACACATCACTGCCTTCTAAATCGTTCTGACTTCATTTGTTCATCAGAATGCACCGGGCGGGAAAAGTTGAATGGACTACATGTGTTATAAATGGCGTTTTTGATAACTGTAAACGGTTTCTTTGGTGGATTTGCACATTTATATGATGAACGTAAGTTGAAAATTGCTAATATTAACATTTTAATAATGAGTAACAAACCTTAAATTGTTAAATGGGATAAACATTCCATGGTACTGCAAAGTACCGTCAGGTCATTGATAGACATTTTGTTATAGACATAAACTCAAAAAATTCTGTCTTTTGCAGTATATTGCTGCTTTAATTTGTGAAAATGTTGCTAATAAACCATTCTGTTTGCATTTTACAGAAGTATAAAGCCTATCTGCCAATGAAGAAACTCACAGAGGAAGAAATGCTTACAATTTTCATGGATTTACGTGATGATAATCAGATTACTGATATAGAAGATGATAATGGGGAGGAAGAAGATAAAGGCAATGTGAGCAATCATAGTAAGGAAGGAAACTTTAACAGAGTGTTTGAAGCTGAACTTATGGGGACTGGCTGTGAAAATGGTAGAGTTTTGGAGCATAGTGCAGTGACAAGTGACTTGTCACTGATTTGTGATTTTGTGATTTTCCGCAGCTTACAGCAGCAGATAGAGACTCAGTTGATAGGAAGTGGAGGAAAATGAACGTAGAGAGTAATTTTTCAGAATACACTGTTAGTGTAGGAAAGAATTTGAGAAAGAATTTGAGAACTGCATGTTAGGTGAAAGAATAGTTCTGGGACTGTCTAAAAGATATTATAGTCAAAGCATGATTATATACTTTGACAACTTTTTCACAACAGTGTATCTTTTAGAAAGACTGAAGGCTGAAAACACATAAGCATGTGGAACAATGGGCTTGTCTCTTCCAAATGTTGCCACTAGAGGGGGAATATGATTTCAGATTTTCATACATGGATATAGGTGTCTTTCAATGGAAGGCTAACCGAGTTGTGACATTTGCATCCAAATGGAATGGAACAGAGACTTCAGGTCTTTCAAGAAAAGAAAAAGAGGGCAGCAGGATCAGAATTGATTGTCCTAATGTAGTGAAGTACTACAACACCAATATGGGAGGGTTAGATCATGCAGATCGACTGCAAGGTGTATATGGGATACGGCGATGCTCCAAAAATGGTGGCATATTTTATTTTGGGATATGATTGAAATAGCCTTTTTGAATTCATGTGTCATTTACCGCGATTTTTCTGTAACCAAGAATGTTAGTGTAGGAAACACGCTAATCGAGGAAGAAGTGGGATGTGCTCTATAAGGAAAATTCAGTCACGACCACACTTCAAATGCACCACATGTAGTTTATTTTTGTGCTACAATGAAAAAAATTGGAATTGCTTCCATAAATATCACCAAGTTCTCAGTAGGATAATAAGAGAAATAAACAACAATGTAAAACTGAACACATCTGTATTGATATGAAATAATATTGTGACTTTGTGGGTTCGTGAAATGAAAAGTCCAATTACACAAATTCAAAAATTTTCTTTATTTCCACCGACTTATAGTTTAACACTTGCCAATTACACAGAATTACGTAATGCACACAATTACAGTTCACCAGTTCGTCCGTTAAAGTTCCATTTGCGCTCGCGATTACGTAAACTCCTCCGCACGCACGCAGTCTTCTTGTCCGCTCAGTAGTTCGTCAAGCACTGACTGACTCGTGGAGCAAGTGTTCTGTCGATTTGGGGTGCCGTTAGAGCTACACAGTGACCAGGGTACCAACTTTGAGTCCAACCTAATGAAGGAGGCACTACAGAGGTTTGGGGTGAACAAGACCCGCACGACTCCTCTACATCCCCAGTCGGATGGCATGGTCGAAAGATACATCAAGACCTTAGAGGAACACCTGAGGAAGGTCGTAGCCAGCCAACAGCGAGACTGGGACGTCAAGGTGCCACTGTTCTTGCTGGCCTACCGCTCGTCTACACACGACACAACTGGGTTGACGCCAGCCAGCTTAATGTTCGGCCGAGAGATACGCCTCCCTTGTGACCTGGCTTTTGGAAGCCCCCCGGAAGCGAAACAGCCAGCCATCTCCACGACATGCACGAGATGGCTCGCCAGAACATCCAGAAAGCGAGCGACCGCATGAAGACCAGGTATGACAGGCAAGCCAACAGCCAAGGGTTCCAGCAAGGTGACCTGGTCTGATTGTACCGTCCTACCCGGACCAAGGGACGCTGCCCGAAGCTCCAGCAGCCATGGCAAGGACCGTACCGGGTGGTGAAGAGGATTAACGACGTGGTCTACCGCATCCAGAAGGTTCCCCGAGGGAAGATGGTGGTACACCTGGATCGTCTAGCCCGCTACGATGGTGCTGTTCGGGACGACCAGCTTTGAGGAGGGAGCAGTGTCACCCAATTATCGGGAAGCACAACAAACGATAGCTGAGAAGGGACCAGAGGCCACGCCACACCCACTCATTTGTCTCCTGTCACTAACTGAAGGAATGATTAGGAGAGGGATTGCGGGCCACTGAGCCGTCTCTTTACCCTCCCCCTAGGTTCTCGAACGTGCGGGTTGTTTCGTCTAATCTGGAAACTTCTAGATGGCCAGCTGACCCTATATAAGCAACACATCGGGCTGCAGGAAAGTCAGTCAGTCAGTGCTCGACGAGCTAGCGAACGGACGAGAAGACTGCGTCGGAGGAGTTTACGTAATCGCGAGTGCAAGTGGAACTTTAACGGACGAACTGGTGAATCGTAATTGTGTGCATTACGTAATTCTGTGTAATTGGCAAGTGTTCAACTGTAAGTCGGTGGAAATAAAGAACATTTTTGAGTGGTGCAATTGGACTTTTCATTTCACGAACCCACAAAGTCACAATATGGACCTAAATGTACCCTGGGGTCTGCCGGTACTTCTAAGTACCATCATTGTAAAAAGTATAGTTTATGAAAATAAAATTTTGGAAAAAATAAGCCTTCTAAACACGAATCCACGAAAAAATTCCAAAAATGTACACTTTTTCTTTGATCAGCCAACAAAGAGTTAATTTAGATTGAATTGTTAATTTTTTTTTGTTAGAGGACTGTTGAGCAGAAATAGAATTAGATTTGATTGTAAGATACTGGAAGCAGTAGCAATAGATTAGTTTAGATAGCTAGTTAGGTTTCATAATATAACCGGTATCTGCAAAAATTGGACGTATTTAATAAATAAAGTATAAAAACAAGAAAAAATTGGTGCATATTATGCCTTGGTTTAGAAACTGGATACATAGTAATGCAGATTTTTTATATTTTGTTATTTTTTTACCATTCCGCTTACTTTGATAAGAATAATAAAATATCTTATCCAATACATTTCTTCAACAAATAATTGTTACGTAACCTTCATATATAACATGGAGAGACATACATTCTGGCCATGTAAAGACAATTGACTCTCAAAGTCATCCCGTAGCGATCACTTTAAGCGCTCTCCTCGTGCTTCGAGTGGCAGATTGTTTGCGAAGCTGCCAAACGTTTAAGAAATGCTCGCTCCTTGTCAAAGGCAGTTAATTGAATGTCCTCGAGGTTTGCCTTGCAGCATTTCTCGCCTAAATCCCTGCCTCAGATAGTTAATTAAGAAATAATTGCTAAACAGACAGTGAATTAATTAAAATTTATACAGAGCTGACGGCTTGTTCTCATTCAGTATTGTCTACAGGAGTGTGACGTCGAGTGTCTACCCTCAAACGTCTTCTTCAATACCAAACACTTTGTAATCAAGTCCTGTAAGTTGTATAAAATTTGTTTTGGGCACTCAAATGATTTTCTCTACTCATTTTTGTACGAAGTGTTGTGTTATTATCTCTTTGTGAGCACAATACAAGAACAGAGTGGCCTCAGGTGATTGTCAGTTGTCTTTTTTGGCCGCTATATGATATCTCTGAATTTCCATTCTCTTTTCATAGGCAGTGCATAAAAAAGAATAACGAGAAATACATATGTGTTTGAAAAATATCAAAGAGTATATCGGAAAATGTTAATTCTACACAAAAATTATAATGTAACATAAATGCTGTATTTTATCTAGGTATATTTTACGGTTTATCAGTTATACAATTATTCAAAATGAAAGACTACTCATTGAGCGGGATAGCTCAGACGGATCCTTATTCAGAAGGTCCGGGTTCGATTCTCGTGGTTGACCTGCCTGATCCATGTTTTTTTTTCGTTTTTTTTCCAGGGTCACCAGGTGACTGCTGGGTAGGTTAATTACTTCCCTCGAATTTTTTGTGCCTCTATTTCATCTCCATTATCATTTCACGTCATCTGGTAGTCTCTTTCAGGGCCCCGTAGGAGAGGGTCCCTTCAGCTGCCGTGTTGCGGGCGCTGCGAACCCCTAGCACTCCTAGTTAAGTCTGTCTAGTGAACGCCAGTGCAGTTTGCCCCTCAAAGAGGGGCGCTTGCCCCTCAAAGTTTGACCCTACCGCCCACTAATGACCGTCATAAATCTATCTCCACACTTCAGAAATGGAACACTGTCGTTGAGGACCAATAGCAACCCTGACAGTCACATGTTTACTCCACGTGGAGTCTCACTTACCAAAGTTCCAACTTTCAGTTGATCTGTTTCATTACGTGCAGAAATTCGTTGTGTGTCACGATG
Organism: Mantis religiosa; assembly: GCA_030765055.1. Classification (NCBI taxonomy): domain Eukaryota; kingdom Metazoa; phylum Arthropoda; class Insecta; order Mantodea; family Mantidae; genus Mantis; species Mantis religiosa. The sequence continues at coordinate 16,172,771 of CM060959.1, read as the reverse complement.
TGGAGACCGTAGAAGGGAAATGCAGTGATATATGCAAATGAAGTAGTAGATAACTTTCAGTCACGTGAAAATAATAAAAGTGATGACAATAGTGTGAATAACTGGGCCGAGTTATATTACTGGAGAAGCCTAAAAAAACAAAGTTTTAATGGGAACTCTTTCTAAGCAAATTCAAGCGTTTGTTTTGAACACATATAAATATGTGCTGATAAATAATCTTGGTAAGGGGTCATGCAATGAACCTGATGATAAATTCTGGGTATTCACAGAAATACAGTAAGAAATATTGTGACGAAAGGAATACCAAAGACGCCGATCAAGTGTGAAAACAAAAGAAAACGTTTCTCTAAAGTAGATAATTTCACATACGATTTAATTAGTCGAGAAATTTATAGATTCTATGCAAAAGGGAAAGCGCCCACCTTAGACGAATTGGTTACAGATTTGCAAGAAATTTGCGATTTTCCATATGGGCGCTTCACTTTGCGCCCTCTCCTAAAGGAGCTCGGTGTTAGATACCGCACTTTGAATAAGAGAAGGGTTATTATGTAATCCAGTAGAATTTTAGCTTGGCTATATACCTATATATTAGTCAAAACTGAGGAAGTTTTACAGTAATGGACATAAGATAATTTATTTAGACGAAAGCTCGTACGATACCCATGATGTATGGAGTATATATATGTAGGGAGTTGTTTGGATTGGGTTGGACTCGAAGGGCAGTGGCTCCCAATACCCATGAGAGATCGGGTACGTCTCCGGACGGGGTTGAGGGAAGCCATATATTCCCGCGTACTAGCCTACATAGCTACTAGGTGTGCTAGATCACCAGGCGGCCCTACCGAGGTTGATCGGTAGCCTTCCTCTTTGGGGTTGACGCGCGTAAGTGGCGCATCCACTTACATCCCGTCTTGAGTCCACAGGACCAGATAGGGGGGCTTGTTAGTCTCTGAGAAAGTTGTACAGCAGCGTCTCCAGTGCATTCTGGATGAACATCAGGTGCTACGTCCTAAGCAGTTTGGGTTCCGGAGACAACATTCCACAACACAGCAGCTCCTTCGTCTTGTGGATGAAGTGGTTAAAGGCTTTAAGAATCGGCACTACGCTGCAGCTCTCTTTCTTGACATTTCCCGAGCCTTTGACTCTGTCTGGCATGAAGGCCTCCTACATCGCCTCATTCAATTCAATATCCCATCCTACCTTATACACATAATACATCATTACCTACAAAACCGGTCCTTTGTTGTCATGACGGACGACATCCTGTCCCAGCGCTATGACATAAATGCAGGAGTACCACAAGGTAGTGTTCTTGGGTCCCTGCTTTTACTAGCGTATATAAATACCCTTCCAACCCTAAGAGGCTGCAACCTGTACCTATTTTCCGATGATACCGCCATAACAACTGCGTCAAAACGGCATGATATTCCTCATCTAATAAATTCTCTTCCTCTTCTATATCTTATCCAATTTGTTCGATTTCCTCTTCTTCTATTATTATATTTAAGGATCCATTTGCGTTAAAATTTTCTCTTATAATTCTTTCTTTTATTCTATCTGATCTTCTTAATTCTTGTCTTTCAATTGATAATCTTTCAGGTCTCCTTACTTCTATAATTTCTGACTCCCAAGCTTTTTTACTTACATAATTGCTTAGAAATTGTAACTTTTTTACTAATTCAGAATCCCTTAAAATTTCATGAATATAAAATCCTCCTAAAACATATCTTTCCTCTAACTGCGAAATTCCATATTTTTACATTAAAAATAACATGCTCGGGATCACCTACTTTATTACATAAATTACATAAATCATTTTCAGTTTTATTAATTTTTTTCCAACATGTGTTATATGGTCCATGACCAGTTATATAATGAATGAAACCTTTAGTTGGTTGGATGAAATTTATCTTAATCTTTCTTTTATACTTGGAAACAAATTAAAAGTTCTTCTTCCTTCTGGAATTTCATTCCACTCCCTTTGCCACTTTTTATAAGAGAATTTTTTACCTCCCATACTTACTCGGTTCTTATTCCACAAATTTTATGTACTTTATCCAAATTTCCATTTCGTATCCAATACTTTGCCCCCCTTAGCCTAATTAACAAATCTATGGGCCATATTGCTGTTGTTACCAGGAGAGCCATGGTAGATGTCGTAGGCGGTACAGTAATTCCATGATCAACGCAGGCAACATACTGTCACCCGAGCGTCGGAACACCCTGTAGACTGGGCAAGCAGCAGACGGGTCGGTGTTCGCCCCGCCCCCTCGTTTGTCTTATAGCGTTAAGAAGGGATGGCTGGGACAAAAAACATCACGGCGCCATCTCTTTCTGTTCCACCTGTGTTCTCGAACTTACGGGATATTTCCTCTAATCTAGAACCTTCCGATCGACCTGCTGGCCCTATATAAGCAGCACGTCGAGTTAGTCAGTCAGTTCTTGGTGTAAGAATGCAGTTCTAGTGTACGACGAGAAGACTGTGTGAGAGCATCGGAAGATTGTACGTAATTACGAGTGCAAGTGAAATTGTAACGGACGAACTGGTGAATCGTAATTGTGTGCATTACGTAATTCTGTGTAATTGGCAAGAGTTTAACTGTAAGTCGGTGGAAATAAAGAACATTTTTGAGTGGTGTAATTGGACTTTTCATTTCACGAACCCACAAAGTCACAATACCTATGTGTGCTTCTAGACACACGCCTTACATGGAAGGACCACTTAACAGCGGTGGCTGACAAAGTTAACAAAAGAATGGCCATGTTGTATTCGTTATATAACTGTAAGTCGCCAATGGCTCTGCGCAGCAAGCTCCTGCTCTACAAACAGGTATTAAGGCCGGCAATGACCTACGCCTGCCAAGTCTGGGGTGCAGCAGTGAAAACGTAACTCTCCAAACTCCAAGTCCTTCCAAACCGAATGGTATATCCCAAACCACAATATCCATCTAGACCTATCCTTTCCAAAATATTTGACTACATCCTACAATTTTCCCATTGTTTCTACTCAAAATTACCAAACAGTTTCAACAACCTCATCCGAGGACTTGGGGTATACGACCTGGACCCAGGAGAGACATATAAGAGGCCAACACTTGTGCTAGGACCTCCTTAAGCAACCATAATACATCTACAGTATCTCTACCATCCTTGACCAATTATCTTCTACACCTTAATTAAACCACCACCAGAAACCCACCATCCATACTGTGACTTTGTGGGCTCGTGAAATTAAAAGTCCAATTGCACCACTCAACAATGTTCTTTATTTCCACCGAATTACAATTGGAACACTTGCCAATTTCACAGAATTACGTAATTCACACAATTACAATTCACCAGTTCTTCTGTCACAGGTCCACTGCACGCAGTTACGTACACTCCTCCGATGCACGTACACAGTCCGTTCATTTGTGTGAACAATTTGTGTGGATTGCCCTGTTAGATTCCCTCTTATAAAGTCTCTTTCAGGGTGGAAGTGTCAGCGGGTGTCTTAAATTTTCTGTGGACAGCCTAACTTAATTTTGTATAATACTTAAACAGGAGAGCATCAAATATACCAGGGTGGGTCAAAAAGTAATGCCTCCTATTTTTTCCCTTAAATAACTAAGTTATGTGAAAACTATGAATTTGGCACAATTCCTCAAACCTTCTTACCCAATCCCCTGCAGTAGTAACTTCCTAAGTCAACAGGTGGCAGCACTGCATCCTCTTGCAAAATGGCTGACATCGACATTCGTATTAGACAGCGTTCTGTGATTGAATTTTTGACTGCGGAAGGTGAAACGCCAATTCGCATTCTCGAAGGGCTAAAAAATGTGTATGGTGATGCAACGGTGGATGTCAGCACTGTTAGACGATGGGTTCGTCGCTGTAACGAAGCTGAAGGGCAAACACCATTGGCAGATGAAAAGCGAAGTGGCAGTGACTCCATGCAACATTCAACGAGTCGATGACATCATTCATGGTGATCGCCGAATAACACCAGGTGAATTGTGTCCCATTACCTCCCCCAGTAAAGTCAGTGTGATGAAGAGTATTCAACAACTGGGTTACTCTAAAGTTTGTTCATGTTGGGTACCAAGAATGTTAACCGCCCAAAACAAAGAAACAAGGAAAACAATAGCCTCCGAACACTTGCAGCGCTTCAATTTGGAGGGAGAGGAATTTATGTAGACGAAACGTGAGTTCATTTGTTTGAACCTGAATCAAAGAGGCAGTCAATGGAATGACATCACACAACGTCACCGAAGAAAAAAAAATCATAACTCAGCGGTCGGCAGGGAAAGTTACGCGACAGTGTTTTGGGATGCAGAGGGTGTGCTTATGCTTGATTTTTTGGAGCAGAGATGCACAATAAATTCTGTCCAATACGTCAGAACTCTCAAAAAGCTGAAAGCACGTCTTCGCCGAGTTCGCCCAACAAAAACTATGGTGGATGTTCCTCTTTTGCATGACAATGCAAGACCACACACCAGCCGTTGCACCACTGCAGAAATTGAGGAATTGGGATGGCAAGTCTTACCTCACTGACCTGGCACCATCAGACTTCCATCTGTTCGGGCCACTAAAGGAAGCTCATCGTGGGATTCATTTTGAAGATGAGGAGGCTGTGAAAACGTCCGTGCGTCAATGGCTTAGGAAGCAAGACCGTGTGTTTTACCACACTGGAATACATGCCCTAGTTAAAAGGTGGACCAAAACTGTGGAAAAGGACGGAGATTATATTGAATAGTGACAAATTAATCGTCAGTGTTGTAGTTTTCAAGCTATGTAAATTGAATTAAATTTTCTTGGCAGTTAAAAGAGAAAAAAATTGTAGGTATTACTTTTTGACCCAACCCTCGCACTTCTTTTATTTTACGACAGATATATGTTGCATCATCATGTTTAAAAGAGACACATTTTCGTGTTAAACCTGTTTGGTTTGCCTGACGTACGTACATACAACAGTCACAGGGCTATAAAACATCTGCAGCAGCTGCGACATCGTGTTTGTCGAGGTAACATTGAACGCCTGCATATCTGGACTAGATGACGATGTACACAGTTCATGAGAGACAAAAACCCAGACTGTGTTACAGTCACATAACTTTCTTCATTCAGTATCGTTTATATTGTCATTTATTTTATTACCCGTAACTATAAAGCTAATTTCTTTCTCGTTACGTATCTGTAACAAGTAGACGAGATATTGCATTTCATCTGAAAATTTAAGCTGAAGCAGAAGTTAAGCTCAACTAACCAGAAGGAGAGAGAAGAATGAGGTTCAGTAAAAATATTTTACAGGAATCAGTTGTAAAAAGCTACGGGATGATCTGAAATGTTTCTGACCTCAACATGAAGATGACAGCACTCGTAAATAAAAGCAACTGAATTTCGTTACTTAATCTGTTGACACTCACCAAAGTTTCAGGCATTTTGGACGCTCAGTTGTTATGTAACAGTTGCCTGAGTGAGTTGATGTGAGTGTTTTTATGAAAATGGACAAAATAGAGTATCGAGCTGTCAAAAAATAATTGTTTTTGAAAGGCAATACGCCTATGCATTTCTGTGTATGGGGACTCTGCACCATTATTTACCACAGTGAAATTTTGGGCAGCTTAATTTAAACGTGGCCGTAAGAGCTTGGGAGACGATGAACGTTCGGGACGTCCAAAACTTCATCTACCGACGAAAACATCGCCAAAGTTCACCAAATGGTGCCAGACGATCGCCGAATTAAAGTGAGAAAGATAGCAGAGGATATGAACATGTCAAAGGAACATGTTTGTCACATATCAAATCAACAGTTAGACATGAGAAAGCTGTCCGCGCGTTGGGTGTCGCGTTATACCACGTTAGACCAAAAACGTGTTCGAATGAACATTTCCAACGTTCTGTCGGCGCAGTTAAGGCGCAATAAATCCCATCTCTGGCACCAATTAATTACTACAGATGAAACTTGGATACACCATTATACGCCCGAAACAAAAATACACTCCAAACACTGGACTGCAAAGGGGGAACCGGCTCCAAAAAAGCAAACACTGTTTTTTTCGGCTGCGAAAGTGATGGCAACTGTTTTTTTGGGATAGTCATGGAGTTATTTTAATCGATTATCTTCAAAAAGGAAAAAAACCTTTACAGGAGCATACTACGCAACACTACTTGATAAGCTGAAGGCAGAACTCGCGTAAAACGGCCACATTTGCATAAAAAGAAAATACTGATTCACCAAGACAACGCACCGTCTCATACCTCAGCTGTTGTCATGGTGAAAATCCATGAATTACGGTTTGAAGTGCTTGACTCACCAGATCTAGCCCCAAGCGACTTCTTTTTGTTCCCTCAAATGAAAATTGCGCTCGGAGGACAGAGATTTTCGTCAAATGAAGAGGCAGTCACCTCGGTGAACAATTATTTTGCAGAGAAAAACGGCGAGTACTATTTGGACGGGTTACAGAGATGGGAGCATCGCTGGGAGAAGTGTGTAGAGTTACTAGGAGACTATGTTGAAAAACGTCGAGTACTATTTGGACGGGTTACAGAGATGAGAACATCGCTGGGAGAAGTGTGTAGAGTTACTAGGAGACTATGTTGAAAAACGTCGAGTACTATTTGGACGGGTTACAGAGATGGGAGCATCGCTGGGAGAAGTGTGTAGAGTTACAAGGAGACTATGTTGAAACAAAAGCAATCTAAAAAAAAATGTCTTGTATCTTTATTAGGTCTGAAACTTTTCAGCCCTCCTATGTATAGAAAGGGGTTGTTCAATAAAGAATGATCATAATTTTTTTACGGTCATAATTTTTCGCACTAAAATTCAAACTTATTATATTCTGTTGGCTTAATGTTAAAGAAACACGCAGTAGTAGTTTCATTGTTGGTACTCCTGGTTTCCGCCTGTGAGAACCAGGTAAGTTCAGACATGTTCAGTATCGCCTACCGCTGCAATGGAGGTAACATGCGAGGAACAATATGCGGCTTTGAAATTCTGCTTTCGTCTCAACAAATCTTCAGTTGAGGCCTATACATTGTTACAGGAGGCCTATGGAGAGTCTGTTCTTCCCTACAGCACAGCTCGAAGGTGGTTTAAAATGTTTAAAGAGGGGAGACAGTCAATTTCAAAGGAAGGCAGACTCGGTGCTCCAGTTACTGCTCCTACGGAAGAAAACATCAACACTGCTGCTGCCATTGTGAGAGAGGATCGACGAATTACCTTAAGATCACTTTCTGATATACTGAACATTTCATTGGGTGCCACCCACACGTTGGTAACAGAAACATTACACATGAGACGTGTTTGTGCGCGATGGTTTCCAAATTGTTGATTCCCCGAACAAAAGAACATTCGCATGCAGGTCTGCATACAGTTAAAGTGGATGTTAGAGGAAGATCCGGAGGTTCTTGCAAACGTAATCACTGCTGATGAAACTTGGCTACATCATTTTGATCCTGAGAGCAAGCAGCAAAGGTCAGTGTGGAAATATCCTTCATCACCAACCCCCCAAAAAGCGAAATTGGTTGTTTCTGCTGGGGAAGTTATGATCATCTCATTCTTTGATATTCATGGAATGGTTTATCAGCATGTTGTACCTGCACACACATCAGTAACTGGACAATACTACAGGGATGCCCTGAAAGTATTGGGAGTCCATTTCAGGAGCAAAATACCAAATTCCCGTGAAGCAGGCTGGATGCTGCACCACGATAATGCGCGGTCGCATATTGCCTATGTTGTTGCTGAATATCTTGCAAAAATCAACATGAAGTGCATCCTTCACCCTCCCTATAGTCCGGATTTAGCTCCGTATGACTTTTTCTATTCCCTAACTTGAAGAAACTCCTTTGTGGGAGGCATTATCGATCATCAGAAGCAGTGGTGAAGGCTGCGGAGGCGATTTTGAAGGATCTCTCAAAAAATTGTTTCCAGCATCTCTTTGAAGACTGGCAGAAACGCTGGGACAAGTACATCGCATTCAGGGGAGACTATTTTGAGAAGGACCATCAAAATTATGAGGATGAGTAAAGGTACGTTGTCAGAAAAAGTTGTGATCATTTTTTATTTAACAGCCCTTGTATATAGCTTTTATTAACGTTGCTATACATAGCATTGTTGTCACAAAAATTATATATCTGTAACCTACAAAAGAAACTGTAAAATCTATTCATGGTTTGTTTTTGTTGCATATGTTTGATAATGTAAACTTTTATGAAAAAGGTTCATAAATATATGTTACGAAGGTTAGAGAAGTGGTACTGTAGGTACTGTACTACGAAACATAATTACACGAAATACCTAAAGTGTAGCTTTACGTGAACGTCTGACATGATCAGGACGGAGTATGGCAAAGCCAAGGAATTGGATAGGAGTCGTTCATCAGCGCCCGAGGATAGAAACTCGGAGAGAAGTTTTCAATTGAAGACGGGGTTTGAGTGAGTGCCTTAACCAATCTCACGTCTTCGGGAACAAAGAACTATCCGCCATAAGATTTAATAGAAGTAATAATAATCTCCAGCAGAGGTCGGAAGTTTCCATATAAGTGGCAAAGTTTCCGGATTCAACACGTGACTCTGTGGTAACTCAGACATTATTTCAGGTTACGTGACAACATGGTCCAGCAGCCGTGTCTCTGCTAAACGGCTTACCTCGTGTAACAGTCACACTACAATCTCTCCCAACTTTATTTATTATCTTGTGTTACACCGCGTGAAAGTAAAATTATTAGATTACTCTTTATTATTTGAAATAAAATAAAAACATTTTTAGCAAAACATCTCTAGATGAGAGGAGTTTTATGGATTAATATTTACACTTCTAAAACAAATTAACTGGGTTTTAAATAAAATATGCCAAATCTTGAATACATATCGTCGCGAGCCCATTTTTGATCGAGGCGGCGTGGGCGACTAGTTCAAAGAGACGGACAGTGCAGTGTGTAGATAAAAGCTCGCGGAATCGGTGAGGGATTTCTGGAGAGTTTCTCTTTGTTCTAGCCGCGTCTGGATTGTATGAAAATGTTTCTTAATGTGAATAATATATAAAAAAGGGAGCCACAGTGGGTCAGTTGTTAATTGAAGTCGCGTGCGTGAACAGCTGTGTTGTGGTCGTTGACCTTGCAAGTTGTATTGTATATGTGACGTAATCCTGCGAGTGTAGAAGTTAACAAAGTGTGTTTCTACGAAAATAAAGTACAATTGTTGGTGTTTGTAACCTGGACTTTAGATTTCACGAACCCACAAAGTCACAATATAGTCCCTAGGGACCAAATCGGGTGAATATAGAGGATGTGGCAGCACAATAAACCACAGTGTACGAATGGTGGCCATAGTCTGGTGACTGGCATGTGGTCGTGCATTGTCTTGTTGGAGAAGAACACCACAGCCCAATCTTTTGATAAGTGAACTGGGTTTTAAATAAAATATACCAAATCATGAATACATACTATAACAGTGATGAACAATTATAAAAATTGCCATTCCTTCTTTTGTTATAAAACGATGTATTTAGAAAATTGTTACAAATGGATGTTAATATGAAATACTCAGATATTATGGAATTGGTAGTTTAAAATATAGAAACACTAATTTTATTCCATTAAACATGAAATATGATTGGTTTATGTAACAGATGTTCTAGTCTAGGCCCCGAAAATTGAAAATATTTAAATGTGTTTAATAATCCTTTAAAGATCGGCATGGAAAAATTAAGGCAAGGCTACACTGAAAATTCGCCGAAAATGTTGAAAATCGTGGAATTTTCTTTTGTTTGGCATTTTTGGGTAGCTTATGGTGTGTAGTAATAGATTATGTGCTATTTTTTTTATCATTTGCACCATTTTAGGGCATCACGTGACAATTTAAAGAGACCTTTAATAATTGTTAATGGTTTTATTTTCTGAGAAACCTTGTTCTAACACTTTGCAGTATACAAAATGCCTCACGCGTTAATTTCTACAATATTTTCACAAAAAATAATAACACTGAGTAACAATGAAAATGTTCCGGGTATAAAAATAGTGAATTTACATGTATTTCCATCTGCTGAATTCACAAATTACCATAAAAATAATAGATTAGCTCTTGTTTTGAAGATGAAGTGACATTTCAGTTTTTAGAGTGAAGATTTTAAATTTGGTTGAATTTTGTTTGCGACTTGCCACACCTGTCAAATAACAAAACACAATCAGAGAGAAATTTTGGAAATTAAGTGATGCAAAAGTTAAGGAAGGCATTTTTGTCGGACCACAAATAAGAGAAATTGTAAAGGATCCTGCATTTGACCAAGTTTTGGAGGGGAAAGAAAAGGAAGCTTGGGAAGCCTTCAAGGGTGTTGTTCATGGATTTTTAGGCAACAAAAGAGATGAAAACTACAAGCATTTGGTGACAGTACTCCTGCAACGTGCAACATGTCCCTTAAGATCCATTTTCTCCACTGCCACCTAGACTTTTTCCCTCCTAGTTGTGGAGCTGTTAGTGATGAACAAGGGGACAGATTCCATCAGGACATTTCTGTTACGGAACAAAGATATCAGGGCCGTTGGAATGAAGTAATGTTTGTGGATTACTTTTAGGGGTTCTGCGGAACTCCATCACAAGGGGCAAGCTAAAAGACGACGAAGTCATGATTCTCTTCAGACACGACAATCTGCCAAGTAGTTTTCCAGCACTTTCATTGTTGTTAGCATGTATGTAATGAAAATGTATCCTTTTCTCTCAATCCGTTAATATGTAATACTTCCAGCTTGTGTATATCACAAACTAGAGCTAATAAAAATATTTCATTGCCATATTTGCCCAAATTTAGTAGGAATTGCCTCATGAAGTGCTCGAAACACTTTTGTTGCCCAGTGATAATGAACTATTTGGTATACTAACACGAAAAATTGTATGCAAGTTTAAAATGATACTCTAATTATGGAGATAAATTTTCTTAATGATATTTTTATGTAATTTAACTCCTCCAACGTTAAGTCATATCGGATGATGAATGGAATGCGTGAAATGATGCTCAAATGAACCCAGGGTCCATGTAGTTTAGAGTTACCCGACATTCGTCTTTCAGGATAAGGGAAAACTCCGGAAAAACCTTATCCAGGTAACTCACCCTAACCGAGATTCGAACTCGGGACCTATCGCTAACATCTACGCTACCGAGGCGGGCCTTCTTAATGATAGGTTTATTATTGTGACTCTGTGGGCTCGTGAAATGAAAAGTCCAATTACACAAACTCAACAATGTTCTTTATTTCCACCGACTTACAGTTGAACACTTGCCAATTACACAAAATTACGTAATGTACACAATTACAATTTAATTTACACCATTCAACCTTGCCAGTTCGTCTTTACACGTCCGCTCAACTCAACTACACGTCCGCCCGGCTCACGGTCACTCACTCAACTCACTACACGTCCGCACACCGCGACGTCCTCCACTGAACTAACCGTCGCCTCGCTTGTATCGATCGCCCCGAAACCTCTGGATTCTTCCATTATGGAGGGGGAAATCATTCTGGAGCCTTCGAGCACCTTCGCGCGGTAGGAGGAGGTGCCACCCCTTGCGTCCCCCCCACCACCGTCGGTCCGCATTATCGATCGGCAACGCGAGTTCGCCTTCTGCGTCACATTATTATGGAAGTTGGAATTTTCAGTGTATCCTTGCCTTGATATGAGTAACAAATGAAAGTGTGAAATTCAGTAGGATATGATATGATGCAATGTGTTGGTTGTTATAATTGACGTGGAGTAGTGAGAAATAACTTTTTTGCTAGTTATAGCAACGAAAGGAGAAAATCAATAATCGTGGTTAAGTGGGTTCCAAAGATAGCGGTTTTTGGCTTAGGAACGTCGAAGGGAAGGGACGTAAGATTCAGTGTCGGGACGTACAGTGCGATCCATATAAACCTGAACCATTTCAATATGTCTCAACTTTTGAACCAATAATAGGATACGCGTGTAGCTTTGGGAGAATATAATACACAATTGGGAGATTACATTACACTATTTACATCTTAGAGAAAATGTTGGAAGAGTCCTCCACCAGTGTCTATACATGTTTGTACTCGTCTCACCATATTCTCTGAAGTTTTACGGAGATGATATCGAATAGAGAGAGGGTTATTTCCAGCAAGATGGAGCAACGTGCCATACATTTAATGACACCATGGAACCTGTAACCAGTTTCTTTGATAATCGAATAATCTCCAAAGGTCTGTGGCCACCAGATCTCCTGACCTAACCTCACCGGATTTTTTTTCTTGTGGGCTTATATAAAAATAGGCCACGGAGAATTGATGTTCTGAAGGAATCCATTCGAACCGAAATAAGTAACATTGGCGAGGATACTTTCCGTGACGTTGAAGCCACGAGCTGCTACTTCTTCCCGATATGAATGTTTGGTTCAGATCTGGCACTCAGATGTATCGATGTAGGTGTATAAAAAAATCTCCGAATCTGCTTCAGTCTGAGCTATGATAACTCTTAATTTTTAGACGTGGTCCAAATAAATTTTGATGTTCAATTTAATTTGTATTATTTATACAATTTTTCGTATAAACTTGACAATAGTATACCTTGATTACAATTAACAGAAAATGGATATTAACTCTTTACAAGGTTTTGTCGTGGCACTGAATTTACATCTATTCACTATAACGTTTTACCAAAATGATTGATTTTTCATTCTATCGTTTCCATACTTACCAATCAGACTTAATTTTTACTAATCCACGTCACACATTAAATTTTTAAAGATGCACCATGTAAATAGCGATCTAGGGTAGAGAGTTTTCTTGTTTCAACTGCGTGTAACCACTTAAGTTTCTCAGTTATTCTGGTTTGTTTGTTTGTTTTGAAAATTTGGTGGAATACAGCACTTCCCCTAAGTAGTAGAGAAGGTACAAACGAGGAGAGAAGAAAACGAAGAACAAAAGCGCCGTTTTTTTTTAGCATTTGCGTACATAATATGTTGAAAGCTTCCGCGGCGTTCCTTTGGTTTAAGATTTTAAAAGGAAGCCGCTCCAGGAGCGAGCGTATTTTACCTGAATTCTTAGGAACAAAGGAGCAGCGGCATACAAGAGTTTCACATTAGCCTTAACGCCTTGCCCTTTGTTTACCGCTGAAGTGATTCTCTCCACGTGCGAAGGCAAGGGGAATATTTTTTAAGGAAATTACTGCTTTGTACACTCTGTGAAAACAGTTTTTACTTTCTATATTACAGAATGATGACGTCACTCACTGTGTGGGACAGCTCTGATCGTCTTATGTCATCCAGTTGTACTCAGATCCTCTTGTCAGGAAGGCATGTTGGACGATACTTCGAAACCGTCATGTCTACTTCTAGTTTCAATACACAATAGAATGTGTAATGTGTAATGGCAATAAAATTAAATAGGTGTACATATTTAATGAGACAAAACTTAAAACCATCAATTTTCTTATTTTTAAACTCTACATTAGACAGTTAAAAGCAAAACAGTTCAGTTTTATAAGTTTTTGTTAAAAAATACTAGCATTTTCACTGTTTCGGGGTCAAGTCTACTTCTTTTTCTGTCACATATGAGTCCGGCTGTACTAAATAGTCTTTCAGAGAAAACTGTTGTACGTGGAATACACAAATATTTAGTTCTGGAAATGTTTAATTTGTTTTGCAGTAATGCAGTGTACTAGAAAGAGGAGGTGACAGGAGATATGTAGTGATTTCTTCTTGGGAACTGTTAACTGACAGTTGACACACGATTATTTTCTTGTATAATGTTACTGTACAGCTACCACATTCCTGACAATTTCTCGGGCTGTGTAATGTTCTATTTGCACCAATAATAAATTGTGATTTTAAAATAAAATAAAAATTGCAGAATAACCTACAAAGTATCGAAAAGTATCGAGCAAATTTTCTGAGGTGTCGCAAGTATCAACTCCCATCCGTTATATATACAGGGTGTTCCACCTAACTCTGCGACCTCAAATATCTCCGAAATGAAACAAAATATGAAAATTCCAATTAGCCAGGGATGTACATATATCATGGGCTCACAAATGAGTAGGCATACATGATCCACAAAGGTAAACAAATGACACTTCCAACACCAAGCTACCTTGTTTTAAATGACACATGTATGTTTACTTAGCAAAATGACAACTAGAACTACAGTTAGTGATAAGGCACTTGGTTCCGCTTTTCTAAACACGTTTACTAGTGGCATATAGCCTTCAGAAACCTCATTGTTGTGCATTACATCCGGCATGGAAAACGCGCCTACAAATCACCAGTAGTCTTGTCCGATGGGAACCCTGTCACTTCAACAAATGTTCGAAGTGCCCTCCGTTTGCGTCAGTACACTTTTGGGATCTGATAACAAGAGAGTGTTGCACGGATTGCAGTGTTTCTACAGATGTCGCCGCAGTAATACGATGTTACATATCCTCTACTGTCGTGGGCGATTCTTGATACAGTCTATCTTTGATTGTATCCCAGAGAAAGAAGATCAATGGCGTCAAGTCTGGAGACCGAGACGGCCATCGCACAGGACCTCCACGTGCCATCCACCTATTTGAAAATCATTTTAAACAGAATTTTAGGTCCTAAATGATGCTAAAATGAGTCCAGGGTCCATGGAGCTTAGAGTTACCCGACATTCGTCTTGAAGAATAAGGGAAAACCCCGGAAAAACCTGATCCAGGTAACTCACCCTGACCGAGATTCGAACTCGGGACCTCTTAAACGTGAGGCAGACATACTACCACCACGCTACCGAGGCGGGCATTATTTTTATCAGGGAGCATAAAACGGTCAATGATATGCATCATTTCTGCAACATAGTCTAGCCCCCCCCCTTATGGATGTTGTGGGATTGAAAACGCGTCTATCAATGTGGTTTTAGCATGATGAATGTCCCACACATTATGCACAAGTGTCCAGAGACGTTGTGGATGCGCAGTTTTCAAGTTGATGATTTGAGGGTGCAGCTTTCATGCCAGATGTAATGCACAACAATGAAGTTTCTGAGAGCTATAGGTCACTAGTAAATGTGTTTAGAAAAGCGGAACCAAATGTGTTATTCTAGACGTCATTTTGCTGGAATAAACGTACATGTTCCATTAAAAAACGCATTTTGGTGTTGGATGCCTTATTTGTTTACCTTTGTGGATTGTGTATACCTTCTCACTTTGAGAACCCCTGACATAGGTACATCCCTAGCCAATTAGAATTTTCATATTTTGTTTCATTTCTGAGATATTTCAGTTTGCAGAGTTAGGTGGGACACCCTGTATACATTCAGTATATACATACAGGTTGTTTAAAAACGACACGGAACAGATATAGCCGTTTCATAGTTTATAACTTCGCTAGTGCGAACTTCAGTGTCGCAGCTTCCAAATCCTCTTAGGTATAATTTATGCAACATTAAATGTTACATTATTTTGTGATTAGGCAATGCAGGAACAATTGGGACGCAGCAGCCACAAAAACAAAAGAATAGCTCTTTGCTCTTTATCAGTGACACTAGCCTCGCTTTCAGGTAATGTGACAAAGGACAGCTACTTGTGAAAAAGTTGACTAACGACTCGGACAGTTGTAAGGTTGCTCATTTTGCTATGTTCTTAAGTGTACAGTACTTTCAACCAGTTACTGTAAAATCAACAACTTCCTTTTAAGTTACAAATGCTTTATTTAGTATTATTAAAAACAGTGAAATAAATGCTTGTCTCATTGCATAAGGCATTTAGTTTTGATTAACTTTATCTACAATTCTTTGCTATTGTTCTCTGTTCTTTTTATCATTTAATGCTTCCATCCTCAACCTCACTAACATTAACTTCCCTCTAAAAGATTTACGTTGCATATGTCCAGCTTATCGACTGCTATAACGAAATGTTGTAACACGTTAAACACACATAAACAAAGAATAGCTTCTTTATTGAGGTTTTATAAGCCAAAGAAATTCATTATAGTAGCAACCTACCGTGGGGTATGTCGGTATGATTACAAACAGCTACAGCACGCAACAAGGTGTGTCACCTACCTGCAAAATTCGATAGCGTGAGGCACGCGGCATTGTTCCTGTAACTACCTAATCCACACTTATTAGTTGCTGACCAACTACTTCTATATATTCGTACGGTGTCGTTCCCAAACACCCTGTATATAAAATTAGATCAGGAAAAGCATAAGATCGGGTGCTTGCAAATGTTGCTGCAGACACAGGCTCCACCTTACATCACCCAGTTAGCTGGAGATCCTCTTGTTAGCTGTGGTAGGCATGTATGTAGTTATTTCATTGCTTTTGGATTCATTTCATTCGGAACCTTTGTGAAGTATTTAAGAAAAAAGGAACACCCTAATACATACCATTAAATTGTTTAATTACAATATTGCGTTTTATTAACAACGAAGTTTAAATTACAGTTACATATTTATACAAATTATAAAATAAAATGTCATTAAACAGTACGCTGTAAATTAAAAAGATAATTCGCAGCAAACGAAAATAATTGACAAAGTTTATGTTAGAAATATTTACAAAACACGCTGAAGGATTAATTACGTGTTGAAGTTAGTGTAATGAACATTATGAAAGTTTATAAAAAGCATACATGCAGTAGAAGTGTTTATAGCTGGTCTGTTTCGTAAACAAAAACAAAAGTGAAACTGCAGTTACTTAAATTGCAGTTTTCTATGCTGTGATACACTCACACGACTTTCCCATGTGACAAATTCACATAAGGTAAGGTATAGCTCAATTCAGAACGAATGATTTCATTTATGAAATAGTTTATCAAAACATTCAAATGTTTACCATGGTAACAAACTCTTGAGATTGAAAGAAAAACTAAACAGAATCATAAGTTTACGAATACTTCCAACAGATGACGCATTCATACTTTCTACCCAACACAAGAAGGCGAAGCAGAGGCATGTGTAACGTAATCACTTTTGCTGTCCGTATGATGTTTATGCTCACCATCTGGATGTAATAAGGATGCTAGGTTCATATAAAATCACATAACTCATTCACCATAATACCTATTACTGCAGTTACCTAAACGAGCATTAGATCTGGCTACATGGGTGACTCATATGTACTGTCATATACTCATTTCGTAATAAACAGATCTACTACCAGAGCAGACAAACTAGTCAAGCCCCTCTCTCCCCTTTCAGGCCCCGCTTGCCTTCTTGTGGTGGTAGACAGTACATACAAACTATTTTTACATCTGTTTCTTCTGTTTACCACAGATAAACATTTGAGTAAATATTTTTATTATTTACTTGTTGGTAGAAAGGGAATAGAAGAATACAATAAAGTTAACTTACAGTTAAATCTTTAAGTGTTGCTTTTGAAATTTGAGTGTGATATATTTTTGCAGTATTGGCATTTCTGAAATATTCCACGTTTACATTTTTCGTCTAATTTTGAAAGCTTACAACTTTTTCTTTCTTTTTTTCTTTTGCAAGAGTTTGCTACAGCTTATAAGTATCATTTACGTATGTTACAGGTAAATAAAATTTTAACTTTTAACTTGAAAAATTACAAACATTTATAATAGAATAATTACGGTGTATGTGAATAATGTACACATTTGTAAAGAATATGGATGCAATTTGATGGGCAGAGAAACTCGTGTGAGCGATAACAAATTCTTACAAGGGGTGTTTGAATTTTCTCTGCTGTACTACATGCAAAAAAAATCAGCTAGGCCAAGGCAATATCAAAATAAATTTCTTAGTTTGCAACACAATTTTTCTTTCGCAATTGTTTGAACTGTAGATATGTTAAGTTGGACCAAGTAGATGGCATCTAAGGAGAGCTGAAACAAATTGAGTATGTAATTCCTGGGCCTTAAACTTTCATACATTTTCATTTATTGAAGTTTGAAACGAGAAAAAAAAATGAAGAACTGCTCTGAGTAAGGAACCTGTTAATATATACAGGATTCATTACTTTCAAGTGCACAGGCTTTTGTTATTAGTTAAAGCTTTGTTACCAAGCAACCGTATTCTGTAGTTGCAGTTTTGATTATTTATTTTTCACTGTTTGCTAACTTACTTGCTAATTTAAATACAGAAAGCGTTAAAATTTTTGTTACTAGTGTGAGGTCTCTTAATCATTACGGTGAGTGCGTAAAATTAGAAAAGGGAAATAGTGCTCTGGTTAGTGTTCCAAAATTACGTATCAACCTTGATTGGTATGGGTTGTTTATTTACAAGAATAAGGAATCAATAAGCAAAATTTGTACTAATGTAAACAGAGGACAAAGGTGTGTGTGTGCGTGTTTCGGAACCATTCAACCATTATTTATAGTTCTATCACCATTGAAATCTTATCTTCTCTTGTATAGGAGTTTGTTAAATTTACATGACTTTTTCTACCAGTAAAATTTATTCTGTATACCTTTCGCAGACTATTCTGCAAAAGCTTATTTTTCTAACTACTTCGTGTTATTTACATGTTATTACAGAATTCTGTGTAAGTACAGTAGGAATAATACAGTGTGATCCACATAAACCTGAACCATTGAAACAGGCCATAACTTTTGAACCAATAATAGGACACACGTGCAACTTTGGGAGAATATAACACACAATTGGGAGATTACATTACACTATTTACATCTCAGAGAAAATGTTGGAAGTGTCCTCCACCAGCATCTATACATGTTTGTACTCGTCTGACCATATTATCTGAAGTTTTACGGAGAGTATCCTCGCCAATGTTACTTATTTCGGTTCGAATGGATTCCTTGAGAACATCAATTGTCCGTGGCCTATTCTTGTACTCTCTATTTTTTAGATACCCCCACAAGAAAAAATCCGGTGAGGTTAGGTCAGGGTATCTGGGGGCCATAGACCTTTTGAGGTTATTTGACTATCAAAGAAACTGGTTACAAGTTACATCGTGCTATTAAATGTATGATGCGTAGCTCCATCTTGCTGGAAGTAACCTTCTTTCAATTCGATATCATCGCCGTAAAACTATCACCAACCATGTTATTAAGAACCACAAATTTGATCAGTAAATACGAAAAGCGACAGTTAAATTATTTAATTTATCCTTAATTTAAAGGTTGTAACCGTAGTATCAGGCAGCGATTAGGAGGCGGCGAATTAATCAAAATCAGATAATTAAAAAAAGAAGATAAATCAATAAAAATGCTTTGCTAAGCTAATATAAAAATCTTGTTACAATGATATGAAATTAGAATGGATAGAGTAATGATTAAAATAGCAGTTCACTTAAAGAATAAGAAGGGAAGAATATAATTTAATATAACATATATACTAGGAACCAGGCAAGGAAAAGAAAATATTCTTGTAAGAGTCTGTACACGTCGGAGAGACAGGAAGGAAGGACCGCTACCTTCTTTGTGCTAGGAAAAGTTCAATGTCTGAGAACTATAGTATACTTTCAGCCAGGAATGTGTTGGGACAAAGGGGCTTTCATAATGCGGCTGCGGTGATTTGATAACAATGTATACCGTTACAAACAACTCAGGGTAGGCGTTCCCCAACTCAGGGTGGGCTGAACGTCAATGAGTTAGATGCGTTTTGCAAACCAATGCGAAAATTCGAAATAAATGAGAAACCAATAATAATGTAACATTTGAGAAGGGTGAGCTAGTTTGGTCATGTGATAAAGTTAGATAGGGGATCAGAATAAGGTTCGAACTGAATCGTGAAGTAAGAAAAATTTACTTAAAAGATGATACTACGACAGGAAGGACGTGTTCATGCGAATTAAGAAGAGAAGCGAAGATTTATAAGTCTGAAATGTAGGGAAGTTAACAATAGCGCAACTATGGTAAGTGGAAGCAGTATTAGAAGTTTATTAGAGCAAAGTAGTCGCCGTATAAAGAAGAAATAGAAACCGCGCGGAGGTAACTTTAAACAAGTAATCCAGGGTTTCAAGTAAAATTTATGTTAGGAATTTTACTAACAGGTGGTCACCGATCCAAGTCAATAAGCAAACTTAGTAAGAATTAAACCAAATAATTCTGCAACAAACAAAGTGTTATTAATACGACTGAGTAGCCAACAACCACCAAAATCCATTTCCTACAACTATACACCTGAGTATAAGAGAACTACTAGCTCCAATTAGAACCCAATCAATTTAACACTGGTATGCGGGTTTGCCGCAACGTAAAATCTAGATATATTTTTGTATTCTATTTAATATTCAGTATTAAATATATTTAAACTCTGGAGTTGAATGTGAAATGCACGTTTTTAATTTAAAATATGTGAGTTTAAGCGCTTTGGGAGTGTTTTGCATTAGTATGTTGGCAAACGTTTGTTAATATTTTACATAGAGTTAACTATAATGTATAATGGATATAGTTGAATTCTTTATTGATACAGAAGGTCATGCGAAGGTATCCAATATCCCTAAAAAATTATTTCAAAAGTTCAATGAAAAATATATAAAACTTGCAATTTTAAAACTATGAAGGGTAGAGCACTGGCAGTTTCCTTGTTAAAGTATTTTATAAGGAACTGACAACACAAAAATGAATGAATAAACAAACAAATAAATTAAATAATAAGCTATTGGCCGCATAATGTGAATTTTGAAAAATTAATAATTTTTCCTCCTGTTGTTTAAGGATGTTCGGCATTGAAATTATTAATTAGAGCAAATTTTAACATATTAAACCCAATTATAATAGAGAAATAAATATTGTGGTCCTATATGTCTAATTACCGAGAAAATATGCCAATTAACTCGTACCTAAATGAAGTTACCTAAGTGCTTACTATTTCATAGTTTTCGTATTTTAAATATGGCATATTATTTATCTAAACAGTAAAAAGCTTCCTAAAAATAATGGCTTTAATAAAAATTTAAAACTGCATTACATTTCAAAAGCCAAAATCCAAAACTAGTGGATATCTAAGAGAAAAAGCTATTTGCATCTCTTTATTCACTGACAAAGAACTTACATTTAAACTTTGGAAGAGATAAAAATAAAAGTGTAAATATTTTAAAGCGGTTAACTTATAAAAATATCAAATTTTGAAATTCAAGTGCTATTTACAAACACAAACACACACACACCTTAAGTTTGTAAATTTAAAAGTACAAGGACAAACCTATAATTTATCTTAGCTCCATAAGTTTTTGAAATTCTGAGAATGTTAAATGTATCTAAATATCAAACATTCTGTGTAGGATACCCTTAAGCGATCGATAAGTATTTTTGAACTTACCTTGTGTAGTGAGGAAAGAAACTTCATGGCATGCAAAGAGTTCAATTGTTTTAATTTCTGTTTTGTTTCTTTATTAGTTTTACATCACATCGCATTTCCACAATGTACTTTTTTCCATGCAAAACAAATGAAGAAGTGTTGACTCCAAGAGGCCTTTTCTTTACATCGTTCTATATTACTTCCCATTCATTTGTTGAACATGCATTCCATGCTATACAATTTATACACATTAAATAACATATAATTATTGTTAAATTTACACAGTATGGATTCTTTTTTATTTCTTTTAAATTATGAAATCTATGAGCATTACAAAATGTACATAAGTTCCCTCGCATTAGAGTGATGGATTTATTTATTTTTATTCTCTTTATTAATAACATGACAACCGTCATTGTATGTACAAATGAAAAAACAGTAACATTCAGTTATGTACATAGATATGAAATTCGGAAGGAAGGCTCGACAAATGACGTCACTTTAATGTAACAGCATGTTGTATATTTAATTGACACGTAGCTGGTAAAGTTCTTCTTGGAAATAAGGCTTCGGTAACTTAAAACAATCACCTAAAAATACATCTATCTATATTGTTACTGGGAAGTCCGTTTTCATTATTGGCATATGTGGATAATACATTGTTAACCATTCCTCGACAATCACACACATGGGCAACTCTCAGCCTGTATATGAATAATATATTAAAATTTTATACTTAAATTATCTTTCTACATAAAATTATTTTAGTAAATTCTTATTTCTGAGATATGGTCTGTAACGATGTTCAGATATTATCGCTGATATGCATGTATTTGCAGAACTACCTGAATGGTTTTTTATTCAACATAAGATGTTTGAGTTACCACACGATAAACTGGTTTCACACATTGATAATTTTCATTCATAATATTGCTGTGACAGAGGTAAACCAGTTAGAAAATTCTCTACACAGAAATTAAGAGAGATAGTGGCGCTATCTGGACTGAAAATGTCACCACACCAATTACCTGGAAACGGAAACCAGAATGTTATAAACAAACCAATTTAATAATAGGTGTGTAATGAATTTTAAGGCTATTCCAGAATAACTTGTGTTTTTGAAATCGTTTCCTCTAAAGCTTAAAACTGACTTGCATATACCGGGTGATTCAACTGCACCGAACAAAAATATGATGTTCAAATCTGTGACCCCGTGGACAAAAATAGTAAAATTACATACACAAACATTATTTTCTTTGCACAAAACGTGCATGAAATTCAAGAAAACAACTTAAAAAATAAAATTATATTCTCAAAGACAAACTCAATATTTATGTATTCATTTACATTATTTTCCATCAAATACCAACTACGATTACAGAATAGTCAGCGACAGAAGGAAAAGTTACTAAAATTGGTAAGAAAATTTACTAAACATAAAATATAAATACTTTGACGGTAATCTAAAAATGCATCCTTGTAGAAATTTATAAATTAATTTAAAAACTACTTTGAATTTGAAATTTCTAAAACAATATGAATATTTACATATGAAAGAATACAATTTTATTGTATTTTGGGATTCAATATTTCCGTAAAACTGCTCTACGAGATGTTCTGAAAAGTTTCCAACCTCAACATGAAGATGGCAGCACTCGTAAATAAAAGCTAGTGAATTTCGTTGATCATCTGTTGACAGTTACTCACCAATGTTTCAGCCATTTTGGACGTTCAGTTGTTATGTGACAGTCGTTTGAGTGAGTTGATGTGAGTGTTTTTATGAAAATGGACAAAATCGAGTATCGAGCTGTCATTAAATATTTGTTTTTGAAAGGCAATACGCCTACGCAAATCAAATATGAGTTGGATTCTGTGTATGGGGACCCTGCACCATCATTTACCACAGTTAAATTTTGGGCAGCTGAATTTAAACGTGGTCGTAAGAGCTTGGGAGACCATGAACGTCCGGGAGGTCCAAAACTGCAACTACAGACGAAAACATCGCCAAAGTTCACCAAGTGGTGCTAGGCGACCGCCGAATTAAAGTGAGAGAGATAGCAGAGGCTATGAACATGTCAAGAGAACGTGTTTGTCACATATTAAATCAACATTTAGACACGAGAAAGCTGTCCGCACGTTGGATGCCGCGTTAGCTCACGTTAGACCAAAAACGAATGAACATTTCCAACGCTCTGTTGGCGCAGTTTAGGCGCAATAAATCCAAGTTTTGGCGCCGATTAATTACTGTAGACGAATCTTGCATACACCATTATACGCCCTAAAAATACAGTCCAAACAATGAACTATAAAGGAGAATCGGCTCCAAGAATTGCAAAAACTGTTTTTTTTTTCAGCTGGAAAATTGATGGCGACTGTTTTTGGGATAGTCATGGAGTTCTTTTAATCGATTATCTTCAAAAGGGAAAAACCATTACAGGAGCATACTACGCATCATTACTTGACAAGCTGAAGGTAGAAACTTGCGGAAAAACGGCCACATTTGCAGAAAAAGAAAATCCGGTTTCACCAAGACAACGCACCACCTCACACCTCAGCGGCTGTAATGGCGAAATACCACGAATTATGGTTTGAACTGCTTGACTCACCAGATCTAACCCCAAGCGACTTTCTTGTTCCCTCATCTGAAGATTGCACTCGGAGGATAGAGATTTTCGTCAAATGAAGAGGCAATAACCTGAACAATTATTTTACAGAGAAAAACGTCGAGTACTATTTGGACGGATTACAGAGATGGGAGCATCGCTGGGAGAAGTGTGTAGTTGCAAGGAGAGTATGTTGAAAGGAAACAAACAAAATCTTAAAAAAATGTCTTATATCTTTATTAGGTCGAAACTTTTCAGACCACTCTCGTATCTAAAGATGTAAACTGATTCACCTGGTATAGCCAAATTATTTTCTTGCGGTGTTAGTTGCAGCCTTTGAAAGGCCTGCAGATCAGAAATCAGTTTTCTATCTCTCTAAATATTGTAACATCTACGATATGCATGATTCTTTAACAAAACATTTAATTGATGACTTATAAATAACATTTGAAGGTTACCATCCAATGTGTGATCTGACTTCCCTACCTAGCCCATTCTTAAGAGACTACGTTTATATTAAGCGTTTTGAGAAATATCTTAATCTAATTGCAGCTGAAGTATTAACTTATACAACTATCATTATAAGGAATTTCATTACAAATCTATCAACAACGTAAATATAGCCAACAAATATGTATCTATTCAATTGGAAGTGGTTGTTGAAAACGTGGGTCTGTAATAACATTATAATAATGGAAGAATCGACAGTGAAGCCATTTGTTGAACCTTGCCTCCATTTTACTTATTAGTCATCTGATAAAATCCTTACTTGTACATATGTTGTATTGATATAGCCTCTTTAAATACAGGTTCTGTTCATATAACTTTAGATAGCAGGTCAGCTTTTTTATCTAAAAAATATGTGTACACAGCACTGCGACAAACACTTTATCCATATCTGAGACAGCGTCTTTGGTTTCACTTAACTTCAATCCTGAAATGTGTTTATTATATTAAAGAAGAACTATTGGCAATTGTTTTGGAAACTCGTCAAGGCCTTCTGCGACTTTGTTATTACGGTTAACCAAAAGTGTCTGCTTCTGCCACCAGAGGCGTGTTCATTACTTTAACGCCCGCCAGAGCGAAACAAATGCTTGTTGAATGCACAAATTTAAATGAATTTATTTCTTTTATAGAGAAATACTAAATGAAATATAAATATAGATGGACAATTTTCTGTTTTGTTGTAGATTCCGCATAAATGCAAATACATAGCATACAAATATGTGCAAAAGATATTGCTATTAAGCAAGAATTATCTAAAACGAAAACTCATTTGGATATACGCCATTTTTACTGAATAACATTAGACAACTTTTTACTTATAGCAATGAATTTCTAACGTTACTAATTTAAAATAAGTATAAGATCTAATTTTCATTGTGTAAACTTCCCATAAATTACCCAACAGAACTTCAGCCTCACAGTGCATAGAATTCTAAGACGAAGCTCTTTCCGATAACACTGGGCAACAATGAAAATTTTTTGTGTTTAAAAATAGTGAATTTAAATTTATTTCCATCTGCTGAATTAAAATTCACCATAAAATGATAGATTAGCTCTTGTTTTTTGAAATAAAGAGACATTTCATCTTTTGGAGTGAAGATTTTAAATTTGGGAGAATTTTTTTGGGAGTTGGCACACCTATCAAATAACAAAACACAATCAGAGAGAAATTTTGGAAATTAAGTGATGCAAAAGTTAAGGAAGGCAGTTTTTTTGGACCACAAATAAGAGAACTTGTAAAGGATCCTGCATTTGACCAAATTTTGGAGGGGAAAGAAAAGGAAGCTTGGGAAGCCTTCAAGGGTGTTGTTCATGGAATTTTAGGCAACAAAAGAGATGACAACTACAAGCATTTGGTGACAGTGCTCCTGCAACATGTCCCTTAAGATCCATTTTCTCCACCCCCACCTAGACCTTTTCCCTCCTAGTTGTGGAGCTGTTAGTGATGAACATGGGGAGAGATTCCATCAAGACATTTCTGTTATGGAACGAAGATATCAGGGCCGTTGGAATGGAGTAATGCTTGCGGATTACTGTTAGGGATTCTGCGGAACCCCATCACAAGAGGCAAAAGACGACGAAGTCATGATTCTCTTCAGACCCGAGTATCTGCGAAGTATTTTTCCAGCACTTTCATTGTTGTTAGCATGTATGTAATTAAAATGTATCCTTTTCTCTCAATCCGTTAATATGTAATACTTCCACCTTGTGTATATCATAAAAAGTAGAGCTAATAAAAGTTTTTCATTGTCATATTTGTTTTTCTCAACCCAAAATTAGTAGAAACTTCCTGATGAAGTGCTCGAAACATTCAATTTTTTGTTTGTTTGTTGCCCAGTGTAATCTAGAACAAAAACTCATTTGTAAATGCGCCTTCTATAATGACTAACACACAAATATAAAACAAAATTACACAAAATTATACTTATAGCAATACAAATTTTGATAATGCAACTAATTTAAAATAAGTACAAGAACTAATTTTGATTGTGTAAACTTCTCCGAAGTTATCCAACAGAACTTCCGCTCCATAGTACATAGAATTCTAAGTAAGAAGCTGTTTTGGATAATAAGTCATTTTCTTTCCAAATTTACTACAATTTATTTCGTTCATAATAACAGAAAAGGAAATGGTATAAGTAGATTATTGATAATATAGGTTTTTGTATTATTTTCATGAAATTCTCAAGGTTGTCGACGAAAAATAAAAAAATAAGAAAAATAAGAAAAGAACCAAGTCTCGGACAAACACATAAAAATTATTTGTACTACTCATATGCACCAATAACGTCATGTGACATTGAACGAACTTTCTCCTAATATTTTTATATTGTTTCAGCGAGAGGCGCCGAAAATTCATATTCAACAATTTAGGAATGAACATGGTTGTTCACTGTAATTCCCGCATCGAAAACAATGAGAAGGATGGCGTATTGTAATGTATCCGTACCCGACTGTACACACACACAGCGCATCGGTATACTTGTAGACACAGACACGTTTGTTTGTTGATGTCACGCTTGACCTTGTACAGTACTTGTGCGTATACATTGATTGCTAAGATGTACGGGATCCGATGTCTGGTAATTATAAAATTACTGCCATCTATTTGGCATACAGTGATTAAAGTGAACCCAAAACACCATGGAGTTACAAAGTAAGATTAAAAACAGTTGCTTACGTTGTGCAGTTTTAAGATTTCACAGTTTGGGAGATCCGAGGTTCGAATCCCATCTTAATGAAACATATTTTTTGCTATTTTTTATTCTCAGTACTCATAACTCCACAAAAAATTAAAATATGAAATATTTCCTACATTTTTATGAAAGTGCAAATAGTCCAATTTTACTGTCTAATACTACCAATTTCACATTAGTTACATTCGGCGTTTTCATTAGGATGTTTTTAAAACAAAAGCTATGCACAACTATCCAAAATAAACCGTCTATAGTGTTTGGAAACCAAAGACTCTCATCTCGTCAGGGATGTCCATGTTTATATTTTTTTTCTTGGCGACCCAAGGAAGCATATTTTCTATTACGTCATCTACAATATATTTCCATTAACAGCAATAATAGCGGCAATGCAGTAACGGCAAATATTCTTCTTCTTCTTTTAAAACCAGTACATATTATTATTTCTAATAACCATTTCTTTCATAATTTTTTTTTCTTAATAACATTTTCTTTTCTTTGCAAGTAAACGTTGGAAGTGAGGCAGGCAGCAGGCATTTTATAATAGCTAAAAGATAACAATGATTATTATTTTAGTTCTTATTAAGAGGATTTCCTTCATGTCAATGTTTCAATAAATACAATGTTATGTATATGGGGGTCCATCGCCGTGTAGCAGTGGTGGTAAGGAACGTGGTGCTTCGTCGGCTCACACCGTGAACTTGCAAGGCTGGAAAAAGAAGAACAACAAGGCATTAATACGTCACAATGTACACATGCAGAATATACTTGTCCGAAACTTGGACACTGATGGGATGATTATGTTTTAGAACAGTGTCTCTCAAAGTGTGGTACGCGGACCCCCAGGGGTCCGCGAGGGTTTCCCCTAAGCCAAGTTATAATGTTGATTTAAAACTATAGAAACCGTAGAATTGTATTTACCGAGTCACTTATCTGCTCGGTGCCGAATTACATTTGTTTTATTTAACATTTCTTATACATCTATGTCGTAACGATGTCACACAGCTGAGAGGTGTTACAGTTGGAAGCGTGTAGTACAGCGACGGAAGGTTATTGAACTTGTTACCAAAGGACGTATATTGTGCCCCTTCCAACCATCTATATGTGCTATTGAAGAGAAACAGACGTACCAATGTACTTGCCAACAACTTGAGAGTAAAGGTCACCAATATTAAGCCCATCTTAACTGAGCTTATTCAATAAAAAATCAGTTGAATTGTTCACATTGCAAAGAACAAAGTTTCAAGCTTTTGC
Source organism: Mantis religiosa (assembly GCA_030765055.1). NCBI lineage: Eukaryota > Metazoa > Arthropoda > Insecta > Mantodea > Mantidae > Mantis > Mantis religiosa. The sequence goes on along the minus strand of CM060959.1, from coordinate 16,144,539 downwards.
TACGTAAACTGAATTTTTAGTATCCCAATACTAACTTTGAAGAAATGGTGAAAATGTGGATTCAGAACATTATGAATAAATTTTATATGTATATATGTATATGTAAATATATATATATATAAAATAGTTTCTTTATATGGAAAATAAATTCATTTTTATAACATACGCGTGATGCTTTTAATCCTTGGGTAATCCAAAGAGTCATTCAAATTTTTACTGATGTAAGGCTAAAGTTAAATAAAAATCTTCTTGTATATAATTTAATTCAAAGAGAAAAAACAAATAATTTTAGTAAAGACAATTTAAAAATATATTATGTAATTTGAAATACATTTTATACACAAGTTTATTTTATTTAGTTTAACTTTAATTTTTTAATTTATTATTAATTAAATTTCAAACTAAATATAGAAGAACATATCTTGAATTATACATACAGTAATTATTTAAATTTCAATTATAACATTTAACCAAAGTCGAATCGTGTATACAAACTGAGTTGCCAAATTATGGGGGTCCATGAACAAGTTGTTAGATGATAAGGGGGTCCTTGAGGCAGAAGAATTTGAGAAACACTGTTCTAGAGTATCAATAAAAGCTTAAGTTAAAGAAAACCCTGTATTTCACAATAAACCTATGCCATTTCTATTACAAATACTATAAATGTGTACGTTAATCCATCACGTAAAATTCTAATATTGTTTTTGAAAATAGCTGTTACATTACATTGGTTTGTTTTTCATTTTGTTTAGCTCTCTGTGCACTGTCAATTCACGTAAACAAATCCGTATCTACGATGTAGTCAGCTGTTTCATCGGTGTTCAAGTTTCATTGCCTGGTCATTCTTTTTGAGGTGAATGACGAACCCGGACAGGGCGTGGTTTCGGCGCCGGGTGGGATGTTGTTGGTTGGAGAGCGTGAACCGGAAGATGCTGTTTGCTTATTGAACTATTCGAAGATCTAAAATGTTCTTTTTGACCATCGCCCTGTCCACAGTTCTTTTACATGTCTACAAAACTTACATTTCTACTACCTTCCCTTTTTTCATTGCTTGGTTTTCTAATCTTTATTCTAGTTTCACAATAATTGTTTATTTAATTTGGTCAGTTCCAGTGCAATGTAATTTGTGCTAAGTTTTATGAATTTTCTCTCTGTTGTTTCAAATCATTTTTCTTTGTTTCATTTTATTATTAATGTTAGTTGACCACAAAACGGGATTTAAATTATTTGTGGTTTCTTTTCTATGGGAAGAGGTGTCAATGATTCTCCCAGAAACACAAAGGTCTTAGAAAGCTCATTTTAACTTTTTGCTGCTTTTCAAAAGAGAGTTCATGTCTTTAAGATAGCAGTGGATCATAAACATAACATAGATACTGTGTGATAATGCATTTGTTTGAAATATGTTCTGACAAGCAATTAACTAATTTTCAAAGTATAGACTATTAGATTCTATTGTGTTGAGCCATCGCTCGGTGAGGTTTATTTTCCCACGATCGTACCAGTCTCTGGTTTTTGATGCTAAGAATTCGGTGAAACCAACTTGTACTACTTCATTGTTGTCAAAATTTCCGCCACGTAGAAAATGGGCTATGGATAGAAAAATATGACAATCTGATTGTGCAAGATCGGGGCTGTATGCTGGGTGTGGTAACAGCTTGATCACTCCCAATTTCTGACCTTTTTCTATGGTTGTTCGTGTAGTATGGGATGTTGCATTATCTTGAACTCTATTTCGGTTAACTAATGCTGGGTATCTCTGTCTCAAAATTTCATGAACTCGTTTCAATTGTTGAGAATAAAGATCCGCATCAGTCGTCCGTTCGTTTGGAACAAACTCCCAGTGAATCACTTCTTCAAAATTCTACCAGACACACATTACTTTGGGACTGAACTGATCTTTAAAACGATCACTTTGGCAGGTTGGCGGGCATCAAGCCAGTGTTTCAAAGCATCAGGATTTCGCCAATATTTTTCACCACATGAGAATTATCCTGACAAATCTATCATCCATGGCGTTACTGGTAACCTGACCACAGATATCTACTCTACGTTCAGCCTGTTGAGGTGACAGTTCATGAGGTACAGATCTACAGCTTCTGTATGATTTCCAAGTGTCTTAATGTGGCGACGTATTTTACCTTTTAGTGCACCAAGTTCTAAAAGCCTACGGTTACTGTTTTGCGGATTTTCTCACAAAACTTGGCGGGTATCCTCTATATTCCATACTTTAGGTCTTCCAGAACATGGTAAATCTTTAGTGTTTTCGTCTCCATTGTTGAAAACTTGGAACCATTGTTGTACCAAACGCTCACTAACGACGCCGTCTCCTTCCACTTCACATATTCTTCGAGCTGCGACAGCGACTTTATAATCTTGTTTCCAGTATTGTTTTAGAAGTACCCTAAATTCAAACATTGTTATCTCCATTTTTTGATTGTTTATTAACAACTGAAGACTGACACATGTTAGCAAATTACACAGCACCAGCCATAGCATCCTACGAGGGCTGTTCAATAAAGAATAATCACAATTTTTTACGGCGATAATTTTTTGCACTAAAATTCAATTTTATTACATTTTCTTAGCCTAAACTAAAACAAACACGCCGTAGTAGTTTCATTGTTGGTACTCCTGGTTCCCGCCTGTAAAACCAGGCAAGTTCAGACATGTTCAGTATCGCCTACCGCTGTAATGGAGGTTACATGCAGTTAAAGTTGATGTTAGAGGAAGATCCGGAGTTTCTTTCAAACGTAATAACTGCTGATGAAACTTGGCTATATCATTTTGATCCTGAGAGCAAACAGCAAAGCTCAGTGAGGAAATCTCCTTCATCACCAACCCCCCCCCCCAAAAAAAAACAACGGTGGTTGCTTCTGCTGGGAAAGTAATGGTCATCTCATTCTTTGATATCCATGGAATGGTTTATCTGCATGTTGTACCTGCACACACATCAGTAACTGGACAATACTACAGGAATGTTCTGAAAACATTGTAAGTCCACATCAGGCGCAAAAGAACACATTTCCGTGAAGCTGGCTGGATGCTGCACCACGATAATGCGCGGCAGCATATTGCCAATGTTGTTGCTGAATATCTTGCAAAAATCAACGTGAAGTGCATCCCTCACCCTCCCTATAGTCCGGATTTAGCCTCACGTGACTTTTTCTATTCCCTAACTTAAATAAAAGCCTTCGTGGGAGGCATTATACGTCATCAGAAGCAATGATGAAGGCTGCGGAGGTGATTTTAAAGGATATCTCAAAAATGGTTTCCAGCATGTCTCTGAAGACTGGCAGAAACGCTGTGACAAGTGCATCGCATTCAGGGGAGACTATTTTGAGAAGGACCATCAAAATTATGAGGATGAGTAAAGGTACGTTAACAAAAAAAATTTGTGATCATTCTTTATTGAACAGCCCTCGTGTAAATAGCATTGCCAAGCTAAGAAAACTCAATAAATTTTTCAAAACACCAAAATAAAAAAAAATTAATTATGAGACGAACTTCTTTCATTATTAAATTCAACAATTAAATGGTCATTTCGTATATTTCAAATAAAGTTTGGAGCCTGTAGCATCACTGAGCAGACTCGAATGTACTTTATGATAAACTAAACCGTATGGTTTCCATGGCAACCTCGCCTCCGCTGTTTCTCTACAACAAGCCAAACTTCCAGGGGTATAGCAGGTGCTTTACTAACTTTCTAATGACAAAGCTGTCCCTCCTAAGAGTGAACTGTCACAATTAAGCTATTGTCTACATTTTACTGTAATTTCACTTTTGGTAAGAAGTACAACACGGAGTATATAGGCTTGGACTTCCACGAACTGGTCTTCTTAAATGTAAACTAATGCAAAATTAGAGTTATATATTTATATAAAATGTAAAAACATTACTTGTACCTTGTAATGTTGCAGGAAATGAATTAGATTAAAATAACTTATCATTATTATTTCAGTAATATTTGAAAGAACTGGTTTTATTCTTACCAAATCAGAATATTTTCTTGTACTGGAACTAAATGAAGCATTTTATGGCATTTTAGTCATACGCATCCATTTACATTACAGAGGTGGCCAAACTATTAGACTAAGCTGAATTTCAGTCATAAAACCGAACATATATCAGACTAACTCTCAATTAATGGCAACATTGGGTGTAACAATGATTGAATAATACATAAGAATCATTCAGGGATATTTTATGATTATTTGTGGGATGTTTTGTAAGCATATAACTGCTAAGTTGACTGTCCATATTGCGCAATATGGAACAATACGACCATTTGTTAAATACATAAAACCTTTCTTTCCATTCCCACCTATTTGATAATTCTCTAATTGTGTTTACAAATCAAATCGTAACCTACAAAGATGCTATTCTAATTTCCTGCGCTAGATGGCACTAAATAATATTAAATAATCAAGTTGCGGAAGAGAAAGAATGTTAGACCAGGGCTCGCTGAATGTTCTATAGGTGAAGGTCAGTGCTCTAGAACCACTGCGCGACTTATGAGGGTCCACTGATAAGTCCTGGGCTTAAATTTATCCCCTTATTCTGAATATAATCTCCATCGTCATAATGCTCCCCTTTTAGCGTTTTTTTTATTCGTGGGAATAGGAAAAAGTTGCATGGAGCTACGCCCGGCGAATACGGAGCGTGGAGAACGACAGACCACCTCTGACATGTCAAATAGTGGGCCCCTGAAAATGCCGTGTGTGATGGAGCGTTGTCATGATGCAGAAACCAGTAACCTGATCGCCAAAGTTCCGGGCGTTTCCTCCTCACATCCTCTCGCAGACGCATTAAAACATCCAAGTAAAAGTTCTGGTTAACAGTCTGGCCAGGGGGTACGAATTTCCGATGTACAATTCCACGAACATAAAAAAGACAATGATCATGGTGTTCACATTTGACCTCACTTGTCTGGGAGAGTTGGGAGTCCCCCACTGGCTTGACGCTTGCTTGGTTTCTGGGTCATACCCGTAACACTAACTCTCATCCCCTGTAATGACTTTGTTCAAGAAGTTTGGATCACGTGGAATCTCTGTTTTCAAGTCCTCACACACATTCATGCGGATGGTTTTGTGCTCCTGTGTGAGAAGGCGCGGAACAAATTTAGCAGCAACACGTCTCATGTGCAAATCCTCCCTCACGAGCTCCTCCAACTGATTCCTGTCACTGCTGAAATTTGGTCAATCTTTTGGCGACGATCCTCGTTGATCGTTTGGCGGATCTTTTCAATGTTCTCCTCATTTCGCGATGTTGAAGGGCGTCCAGAACGAGCTTCGTCTTCAACACACATCTCACCACGTTTAAAGCGCCCAAACGACTCGAAAACCTGTGTGCGGCTCATAGCGTCCTCCTGGAAAGCTTCCTGAAGCATTTGAGGTGTCACCGTTGCAGTTTTTTAAAGCAGGGAACAAAATTTCACACACACTCTTTGTTCTTTTAAAGTTGCCATGACGACTTCGCAGAGGTAACCCGCCAACAGTCAGAGAAACACAATACCACACTTGCACGTTCAGCTCTACACTGACAAGTGTATCTACACTTGTCTTGTTTAAAATGCTTTCATTCAAAACCTAAACAAGATATTGAGCTGTAACTATGGCTACAATCTAGTCTAGAGTTAATCTTCGTGATACTATCCTTCAAAATGGTCAAGTGGTGCCATCTCTATGTGTGGCCCAGGACTTATCAGCCGACCCTCATATAGAGAGCGAGAGACTGAAACTACAAGGTACTTACCTCATCTAGTGATATGTGTTGGACCTGTTAGGCTTATTACAGTTTATTATCGTGTCTTTGCTTGTCCATTTCTGCTCACACTAAATAGTTTATCACTTTTTTTAAACACTTCAAACGTATGTCACTTTTTTCACTCTCGGCCATCACCGTTCTGTCATACGTCACACACTTCGTCACTGTACCAAAATGTGCTTGTGCATCCACAAGTTTACCAAAACTGTCTTGACGACAAAAATTGACCTTAATTATGTGGCTAGATAAAACGTTTCCTCGCGAGATATGTGTAGTCTATTGTCTTCTGAAATCACTTCTTTTGTTTTTCTTTAAATCACGGCTAAGAATGTTTATTTTTTTTTAAAAGTTAAATTTTTCTGATATCTGAAAAGTCTACTGTTTATTGAAAGAAGACTATAATAAAATTAAACATTTTTTAATTGTCAGTGCTTATATAATAGGTGATAGATATGTCTGAAAAAACGTTTCAGCTTTTGTTCTTTTTTAATCTCAACTGGGTCTAAATTGAAACTAATTGATAAATAAAATACGTAGGCCATATTATTAATATTTGCACCGTGCACGACAAACTTCCTGTCTGTCACGTAGCTCTAGATATGGTGGAGATATGTAAAAGGTACTGAGATAGAAAAATGGGAGAAAAAATTTAAAATTATTATTATTTTTTTTACTAGTTACTAAATTTAAAAATTTAGTTGGAAGAAGTTTTTCAAAACAGATACTAAATTTTAAAAAGTTAACCTCAAGCAAAGCTTAGCACTTCTCTGATTCATAGTTTGCAAATTGTTTTCGCAAAAAGTTTTACAATTCAGGCACTAACTATTTATTGTTTTATTTCTTATGAGTTTAGAAACTAATTTTTCAATAATAAGGCAATGTAGGAAAAGATGAATTCTAATGATTATGATACAGATATGCATTAATGTTTTGGGGTTTTCTCTTCTTTTGAGATCAATACCGTGTATTCTTCTGGTTTCGGCTGTGTTGAAAGTGCTCAACATGTCCTCACCAGCGCAGCGTTCCTCTTTTGTTTCAAGCAAGTAAACCTAGATCGAGAATTAAGAGGTCGAAGTTACTTTTCGATAGTGCAAGAAGAAAGCGGGAAGAGAGTAACAAATGAATATCGCTTAGAGATCTATCAGTTTATAATTTTTAATGGCTTTGAGCCTTATGTGAAAAACCGATCTATATTTACCTCGAATCAGGGAAATGTGCGTGAAGAACTGTTACGTTTTTACGACTGAATAAAGCTTTAATGCTTATAGATATCCATTGTTTAAGAATTCAAACGTTAACCTCACAAAATGTTAAAATTACCAAATTTCAGGTTTTATGCAAATACTGAATCACTGTAAATCCTAAAACGTTATAGTGTTTTAATTCTACCATTTATTAGAAAAGGTTGGTATCTAATGTTAATGTTAAGCTATTCATTGTCCTACACTGCAGTATTTTGGTTTTATGTTGGTATGTTGAACAGCGGAGTAGGTGGTTTCCATCCATATCCGATAATCCAAAAATATTCGTCTAATCACAACACTAAGAATATAACAAGCACAATCAGAAAAATATAGATAAGAAATGAACATCGTCTAGTATACAAGATCCCAGGTATGGTGCTTTTGTGTTTTATCCACTGTCGTTGACAGTTCCATCTCTGTTTTCAAAGCTATTGACTGCTATTTAAGTAATATGGATCAAACACAACATGAAACTACAAAAGAAGAGAGAGAAATTTGCATCAGGTGATTTAAAAAAGGAAAATCTATTCAAGAAATTGGAGAAACCATTGGAAGATCTACCAGTACAGTGAAGACTATTATGTACAGGTTTGATCAGAAGAAAACTTGCGAAAATAAATCAAGAAACGGTCGTCCTGCAGTTCTATCTGAGATGTAGAAATGACAGTTACTTAGAGAAGTCAAGAAAAATCCTAAACTAAGTGCTCCAAAACTTGATATTGCAGTTCAAATACACAGGAAAGTCCATTTCAGCACAAACGATAAGAAACGTGCTTTATTAAGCTGAGTATGGAGATCGAACAGTCCATAGAAAACCATACATTAGTAAAATAAACAGAAAGAAGCGAGTTGCTTTTGCAAAAGCACATACATATGATGGGTTTGATTTCTGGAAGAAGGTTGTATTTACTGACGAGAATCAACTTGGGCTCTTTAAGTCAAAAGGGCGAGTAACAGTGTGGAGAAAAAAGAATTGTGAGCTTGAGGATGTGAGCTTGAGGAGAAAAATATAACAACTTCGGTTAAACATGGAGGCGGTTCAGTATTTGTCTGGGGCTGCATGAGTACAAATGGTGTGAGGGATTTGTGTTTTATTGATGGAATTATGAATCATAAGGTTTATATAAACATCCTAAAACATATCTGTCAAACTTTCAGGAAACATTCCTCACACACAAAGAAAGAAAATATGTTATGTGGACATGTGACCGGAAACGCTAAATTTCCATGTTAGAGCTCATTTTAGTATTTCTCTTAAAATGTAAATTGAAATCATTCGTGCAGACAATTGTCAAAATACCCATTGTGGTTCATGCACGATGGAGCTCCTGCACATCTCAGTCGAAGTGTTCGTACGCTTCTCAACAACAAATTCGGTGACCAATAGATTGGTAGAGTCGGACCAATTCCATGGCCTCCACGATCTCCTGACCTCAACCCTCTTGACTTTCATTTATGGGGGCATTTGAAAGCTCTTGTCTACACAACCCAGGTACCAAATATAGAGACTCCTCGTGCTCGTATTGTGGACGGCTGTGATACAATACGCCATTCTCCAGGGCTGCATCAGCGCATCAGGGATTCCATGCGACGGAGGATGGATGCATGTAACCTCGCTAACGGAGGACATTTTGAACATTTCCTGTAATAAAGTGTTTGAAGTCACGCTGGTACGTTCTGTTGTCGTGTGTTTCCATTCCATGATTAATGTGATTTGAAGAGAAGTAATAAAATGAGCTCTAACATGGAAATTAAGCGTTTCCGTACACATGTCCGCATAACATATTTTCTTTCTTTGTGTTTGAGGAATGTTTCCTGAAGTTTTGGCCGTACTTTTTTGTAACATCCTGTATAAACATCCTGAAACACATCTGTCCAGAAGTGTGAATAATATGGGTCTTTCTGAGGATTATATTTTCACACAAGATAATCACCCGAAACACACAGCAAGGCTATGGTTGTTGCAACCCGCCTCGGTAGCGTGATGTTAGCGTGTCTGCCTCACGTTTAAGAGGTCCCGAGTTCGAGTCTCGGTCAGGGTGAGTTACCTGGATAAGGGTTTTTCAGGGTTTTCCCTTATCGTCAAAGGCGAATGTCGGGTTACTCTAAGCTCTATGAAACCTGGGCTCATTTGAGCATCATTTCACCCATTCCATTCATCGTCGGATATGACTTAACGTTGGAGGACGTATAACGATGTATAACGACACCATCGCAATCCCCAGACTTGAATCCAATAGAGAAATTGTGGAGTATACTGGACAAAAATATTAGAAATCGTCAGATATATAATATAAAGGATCTAAAGAACTCTCTACTAGAGGAATGACGTAAAATTACAGTGGAAACAGCACAATCTTTGGTAAAATCCATGTCAAGGAGAATGCTAGGGATTATAAAGAGGAATGCGGGGTCTACTAAGTTCTAACTGTAACATTCTACATCATTTTCAGTATGTAGACAAATACTTACTTCGTATTCTACATTGCATATCTTTACTTTTGAATGTTTAACTATGTTTATGTGAATAGATACTATATATGTTTCTTTATTGTATTCTTTTCTTCATTAATCAATAAGTGTCCCTGCTGTACCTTAATCTGACGATTTTCCACTATCCATATATCCATAAACATAAACTCGTGCATTAGACGAACACTTTTTGGAGTAAATGTTAAGTATTTGGCAATCAAGCCACTCGCTCTCTTGCATTCCAGTATTTTTAGGTTATGTTGGTATGTTGGGCAGCGGAGTAGGTGGTTGGATGGCCATATCTTCAGTGTATACATGTAGCCATTCATTGGCAGGATATTTTAAATTTATTATTCCCAGTTTGGTTCAGGACAGTTATAAAGGGTTGATACTTATTTGTAAGTTTTATTTTAAGTAAGAAAGTTTAAATTTTTGTTTGATTTCTTCGACTTTAATAAGAAAACTTTGATGAGTTTAGAAGAGCAATATGCTATTAAAACTGGTTTTATCTCTGCTGGTAAACCTAATTCGCTATGAATATTTCTACAGTCAGACATTTCTTGGTATACAACGTCTGGCAACGCCGCAGACTGGCTTGCTTGTTTCGTCTTGTTCATGAGGTAAGCCACGCTGCGTTTTACTGTATGTAACGGCAGCAATATAATACATTTTATAAGTAAATTATACGCCTAGAGAGAGATTCTCTGTCCTAAAACGGTTAATTAATATAAATTCGAACTAGCTTACGTAAATTTGAATAACATTTCCGACTCCAAACGGTAGTAAACTCATTTTTATGTTAGTAAAATTTGTTATGATGCAAATTCTCACTAGAGCTTCTTTGTGCATTATTTCCGTGCTTCAGTTGTCTTCATATTAATGCGTTCATTACCAACTTACTTTAAAACAACTGACATCCGTTTTTATGTTTTGCTTTTGTTTTACGAGCAATAGGAAATGTTTGTATTAATGTTTTTCCCGCAGAATGATTTCAGTTTTCATTTCTTATAACAGAACATTGCATAAATACAGCGGAAATGTCCTTATAACGTTCTGTTTTACAGATTGATATACGTTTTAGTGTGTATATTGAATTTTATCGCGTATTATGTATCATAAAAGGGCTTGGCTATCTGTAGTGAAATTAAACATAGCGACAAGAGAATACAATGATAAAACTGTTAATGATGTTTCATTTCTGAACTTCGTGACTGCTAATTATTGAATCTTATAGAATTCTTTTGAACATCCTTTCGACAGTAAAAGTGTAATTCTTACAGACTGTTTTAGTACGGGACAAATTATTTAAATTACGACTGATTCCTATTTGGCATTCCTTGGCTTAACTGCACAAATTTAAGGGAAGTAATTGGTCAAAATATATGTTTTAGTATTCTTGTATGCTCTTACAAATAATTATGTTATATATTAAGTCGATTTAAAGATTTTAAAATAAAATATTTATATAAAAAGAACTAACAAGGCAATTTTAAAATATTTTCGTAACATACAAGATTTTTGTTTTTGCTGTGTATATGTAGAAAGTTTTATGTTTTTGTTTACATATACCAAGGAATTCTTAAGATTTCCTAAAAATGAAATTTAGATCGAAACAAATTAATCTAAAAGAAAATAGTACATATTAAGATAGACTGAAGAATAAGTTTGTTCAGTTTAATGTAATTAAACTAAGGGATTTTTATATATGTGAAGGAGTTAAATATTTCCAAGAATGCACAGCGAACTTCCAACATAAGAGTAACTTACAAGATCTGGCCGATAAACTTACCGCAGTGCAATTTACTATTTTGGCTTATGTTTGTTCCTTACCGTATAGGTTATGTGTTGAATACTATGACTTATTTTTAAATTGTAATAATACCTCTGGATAGGTAAAAATACCAGAAAAATATTTTTATGTAGCAGTCAACTTGATTTTAACTATTGATGATGCATTTAGGTAATTCCTTGAATATCCTACCGATACTAGATGGCGATCTTGAACATCGAGCAAGTTAATGCATACACCTGTACGGCCATTACTTTCATTTGGGACATTTTTAAAGATACAGTGACTAGTATGAATTATTTATGACCGCACCAATCTCAGATTTCACATAATGTAATATATATTTATACATTTGGAAAATAAAGTGTATTTGTAAGTAAAACCCGTAAACATTTACAAAAAAGCTTCAGAAAAACGAATAACAAAGTTGAAAAAAATGAACTATTAAAGCGCACCTAGTTTTGTGGATGCAGGAAGACTATATCATTAATAAAACCTGAAATTTGAAAACATGAGTCATTACTGGTTTTAGTTGCGGAAATATTTTATCGATTGCCGGAGAAGCAAGTTGTTGCAAAACGACACCGAACGATTATAGCCGTTGCATAGTTTATAACGTAACTAGTCCAAATTTCGGTTTCGCAGCTTCGAAGTCCTGTTAGGTATCATTTTATGCAGCATTACATATTACATTTTTTGTGATTAGGCAGTGCAGGAACCACTGGTGTGCGAACCTCCGAAAAGTTGTTAAGAGGGACGTACCGGCCACAAAAACAAATCCTTGCTCTTTATCAGTGACCCGAGCCTACCTTTTACGTCACACTGGGCAACAATGAAAATGTTTCTGGCTTAAAAATAGTGAATTTACACTATTTCCATCTGCTGAATTCAAAAATCACCATAAAAATGATAGATTAGCTCTTGTTTTGAAGATAAAGTGGCATTTTATCTATTAGAGTGAAGATTTTAAATTTGGGGGAGTTTTTTTGGGAGTTGGCACACCTGCCAAATAACAAAACACAATCAGAGAGAAATTTTGGAAATTAAGTGATGCAGAAGTTAAGGAAGGCATTTTTGTCGGACCACAAATAAGAGAATTTGTAAAGGATCCTGCATTTGACCAAATTTTGGAGGGGAAGGTAAAGGTAGCTTGGGAAGCCTTCAAGGGTGTTGTCCGTGGATTTTTAGGCAACAAAAGAGATGACAACTACAAGCATTTGGTGACAGTGCTCCTGCAAAAATACCGTAAACTTGGATGCAACATGTCCCTTAAGATCCATTTTCTCCACTCCCACCTAGACTTTCTCCCTCCTAGTTGTGGAGCTGTTAGTGATGAACATGGGGAGAGATTCCATCAGGACATTTCTGTTATGGAACAAAGATATCAGGGCGTTGGAATGAAGTAATGCTTGCGGATTACTGTTAGGGATTCTGCGGAACTCCATCACAGAGGCAAGCTAAAAGACGACGAAGTCAATAGGCCACCACATGATTCTCTTCAGACACGACTATCTGCCAAGTATTTTTTCAGCAATTTACAACTCTTAGCATGTAATTACCAGTTAAAAAAATCAAATGCACTTTCATTGTTGTTAGCATGTATGTAATTAAAATGTATCCTTTTCTCTCAATCCGTTAATATGTAATACTTCCACCTTGTGTATATCATAGAAACTAGCGCTAATAAAATTTTTACATTGTCATATTTGTTTTTCTCAACCCAAAATTAGTAGAAACTGCCTCATGAAGTGCTCGAAACATCCAAAAATTATTTTTTTTTGTCGCCCAGTGTAATAGGAAAAAAGAACAGTTACTTGTGAAAAAGTTGACTAATGGCTCGGACAGTTGAAGGTTGCTCCTCAGTGTAAAACTACACATTCCGTCCTAACAGAGAGGAGTTTGCGCGTACTTAGATAGCAAATCCAAGCAATATGGAGCGCTATACGAACACCGAAATGACGGATATGGTTTTGATGGATGGAAGAGCTGAAGGGAGTTCAACGAACGCACGATTAATTTAGTTTCATTAAAAATATGAATTGTAAATGATTATATTTGTTTGTTTAACTTCAGAGCATTTTGTTATGATCTTAATTGTACAATAATTTCAACCACTTACTGAACTTCCTTTTCAGTTACAAATGCCTTATTTAGTATTATCAAACATGTGAAATAAAATGTAAAGCCATTAATTTTGGTTATTAATTTATCTACAATTCTTTGATGTTTTTTTCTGTTCTGTTTATCATTTAATGCTTCAATCCTCAATCTCACTAACATTAAATTCCCTCTAAAAGGTATAAGTTGTATATGTCCACCAGGTTATTTGCCGTCATGGTCTGCTATAACGGAATTTTGGAACACGCTTAACACTGATAGCTTCTTCATAAGCCAAAGGAATTTTTAATAGCAACCAGCTACTGCGGAGTATGTCGGTATGTATACAAACAGTTACAGCACGTGGCACGGCGCGTAACCTATACCTGTGAACCCTGAGGCACGCGTCGTTGTTGCTGTCACTACTAATCCACACTCATTATGGGGAAGTTTTTATGCAGCATTTTAGGCGGTAAAACTATAAGTGTTACACAGAAGCTAAACAACTGCTTCTTGTTCGTTCGATGTCGTTTTGAAACATCCTGTATCTATATGTATTTAAAATTTCCATTCTAAGCCTTCCCTAATATCTCCTTTTATTTGAGTTGGTAATCGAAGCGATTACGTTTTGTCTAAAAGACCAAACCTTTGCCTTACTATCATGTATAGAAGGCGATGCGACAGAAAATAACAATAAAAATCTTCATTAATAGATGTGTGAACGTAAATTGCTGTACATTTAAAGCTCGCTTCTGGTTTTAATACAAATTTCTGCTAAACAAGATTTGTTATTGCCTGAACCAATGGAAACTACTGGAATCTGAAGTACAAAAAATATTAGAGATTATTATTTGTTGTTATCAACTCAGAAACTTTTATCGCTCGTGTAATGTTTAAATTTCTATAGAATAAGTTGTACTCCAGCTTCCTTCATTTCAGCCTTCTTTTATTTTATAAATAAACAAACAAAACACTCTCAAAGCAAGCTTCTCTCTGTCGCTATGAATGCACGTCAGTTTTTTAGGCCAATAATAAAAACTTAGTTATGTAATTTTAGAATGAAATAGTAATATTGTTACCAAATAAATATTTTATAATATTTCAGTGGTATAGAAATTTAAGAAATGATTTTTAGATCGGTTTTTCACATAATGAAGGTTCAAAGCTGAAACTGTACATGTTTTAGAATTAAAAAAATAAGCAAAAGTGAAAGTTAGGGGGGATAGATCTCGTTTTGACAGAATTCCGGTCGGTCCCCTCTCACAAAGCTGGGAGGGCGTCAAACAAAGGAATGAATCTCCTGCCACCGAGACATTTTCGTCTTCCACACACGTCGATCTCTTATTTCGGCTCAGCACGTTGCCGGAACAACAACAACAACCTGGTGATTCGTAAGTACTTCATGGCGGCGATATGGCCGCGACTACTACACCCAGCCGCGGTGCGCTAGACGCCAGGCCACCACCAGGACGAGGCCGATGTCTCTCCATCGGATCATCAGCACGCCGGAAGAGGAAGAACTGCTGGGGCACTGCTCAGGCTGCTGCAAGTTGGCTGCAAAAATAAAACAAACACAACTTAGATCACCACTCCATTCTGATTAACTTTTCTTGGCACAGCTAAAATACATGAACTGTAATGTGAAAACAAGAATATTTCCTGGGGCTTGGAATAGGTAAGAAAACCTGTTACAGTTTAAAATTTAGACACAGTAACTTCTAACCTAGTTAATTTATATCAAACATTAAACTCTGGAGTGTTAGGTTATGCTCATTAAGTTCAGGTAATGTCAGGTGCATCTTCCAGCAAGATGGGACTTCCCCTGATTATTACGGACCAGTCGTACAACAAAAGTTTATTGGTTCTGGAGGTAAAAGTGAACTTAAACTCATTAAACAAATACGACATTAAACTTCTTTTTGTGATCTGAACGGAGCCATTTTGGGTAAAAATCTCTGTAAACATATCAATAGGAATAGTGGGGCAGTACGTCACGTTCAAAAGCTCCTTAGTTGTAATACCGACAGGGTAATGTGGTTTTCTCTTATCCTAAAAATGAATGTCCGGTAACTCTAACCTCTATATACCCAGTACTCATTTGAACATCATTTCATTCATTATTGATATAACTTAACATTGGAGGGCATTGGTCCGTCTCTGTATCGTGGTGGTAGTGTCACGTTCAAGAGGTCCCTAGTTCTAATCTTTGTCAGAGTGATAAGGTTTTCCCTTATCCTGAAAGATGCATGTGTGGTAAGTCTAACCTCTGTTTACCCTGGACTCATTTGAACATAATTTCATTCATCATTGATATAACTTAACATTGGAGGACATTGACCCGTCTCTGTAGCGTGGTGATAGTGTGACGTTCAATAGGTCCCTAGTTCTAATCTCGGTCAGGGTGATAAGGTTTCCTCTTATCCTGAAAGATGAATGTCTGGTATTGTGTATTCTTAGACGTGGAATTTTAGATTGACGTTACTTCAAAACACATTTCCATCGAAATTTTGGTTAAAAAAAGAAAGAAACAGCATGTCCTGCATCCATTAGTCACGCAGCGGATAAAACAAGAAATCCTTTTCAATTCAGTATACACTTAATAATAAAAGAAAAGGATATAGAATTTCATATCCTATTATCTAACGGTTTCACAGTGATTAAAGCACATACAGCTCAAAATGTATCAATCAGAATGGATTAAAAAGTCGGCATTCACTTGTTTGCTGACAAAAGCACGACGCTCATAGAATTATGAATAACAGAAGCAAAAACAACTGAACACTATACTAAGTTTGCCTTTTCTGTACATTAGTAATAGTAAATATAATAATAATAACCGTAATTAAGAAAGCGAGGGGTGATAAATCTGCCTAAAGATTGAATTTATTTCCCCCCCGCCCGCCCAGTCTGTTTTGCGTGTTACATGAAATTTATTGGTTTTCTAATTACGCGAGCCGCAGATTGCAGTCGAGTCCTTGTAAACTTACTTAATGATTAATTGTATCATCAGACTCCCAGCAACTAATTAGCATCCGTATTCAGAACCGTGATGCAGCGGTCCATTAAACGCAAAATGATTGAGATAAATAGTTGATACTCTCAAACTTCACAAATGATCTACAAGGCAAACGAAATGTAACCAAGTTTATTCTATAAAAGATTGTATTCAAACCAAAAGTTCGTGTCAAAATTTCATCAGAAACCTCGGTGTTGAAGAAATTGGAGGATAGATCAGTGTAGATATGTGTGTACGTAGGCGTTTGTTTATGAGCAATCACGGCTTTAATAATTTCCGAGAAATTACTAGTTATGTTCTAGTTTGAATTTTCGAACTTAGTTTTCTGAAATAAATACCCGGAACGTTGGGGACCCGTCCCCTTCAGCTGATGCAGTGTGGGCGCTGCGGACGCTTAGCACGCTCGCTCGCTCGCTCGCTCGTGCTGGCTGGCTGTATACAGCCAGAAGGTTTTTGCTGCGTGTCCACCAGTTAAGGGTTTTACCGCAGGTAAGATTTAGAACTGAAGTTTGTAGGATGAAGGTGATGTAGGTCTTTTCGTTGGGAGTTAATTTAGAGGTTACCGAAGTACCTTAGGGTTGAAGGGGAGGATGCAGTACTTTGCACCCAAATCTTTATTTTTGTTTATTTTTTTTTAGTTGGGGAGAAATTTAGATGCCAAACAGCTTGGAAGAATTATGAGGAGCTCAACTTTAGCTGCTAATAGGATTAGCTCCTGGGTTATCTAGGGTGCCCGCATGCCATACGGGGGACCCGATGCAGTCTAGATCGGCGTCTAGAGGGGTCATAATTTCCCAATGATCTGACAAGGGCGCTTCTCTGAGATGGTAAACTTGCGTATAATTTTGAAGCCCCGCGCCTAATTTCATCCTCCACGTACGGAAGACCCGATGCTTCGTGGAGCAACCTGGTAGGGAAATAACGTCCCACAGAATATATAGAATATATATAGAATATATAGTCCTCTATTCTGTGCACGTTGAAGCCAATCTATCCAGCTGTCTGCTGCCATGCCCCAGATCTCGCAGGCATACAGCATCACCCTTAGCACTCGTGGTACTCTGACGTTACCAGAGGAACCGCAAGCCGAACATTCTAGCCCATCTCTGAATGGGAATTCTTCGGATTGGGTTGGTCACGAGGGGGCAGCGTGTTCTCGACACTCGCGGGAGATCGGGTACCTCCGGCCAGACTTCGGCCGCCCGGAGGGGCTAGAGAGTTGCCTAAGGAGTCCCGGGTACTAGCCTACAGAGCTAGAAGGTGTGCTAGATAACCAGGAGGCCCCACCAAGATTATTCGGTAGTCTTCCCTGCGGGGTTGACGCGCGTAAGTGACGTATCCACTTCCACCCGTCTTGACGTTGTTGTCCATGTGGGGGGGGGGGGGGGGGCTTTTTAGACTCAAGGTATTGCTCCGGAGCTTTCCATCGATCCCGGGTTGGTAGAGGCCGGGGTCTCTTGACTTTCGGGTAGACCTCGCGCCAACATTTCTAAAATAAATACTCTTTAGCTTTTAATCTCTTGGACATACATATAGAACGTAATGTCAAAGATCGTCATCTAGACAACCAGTTTTAAAACATTTGACTATCACTTAAAGTCTACTGTATTCCCATATTCCCTTGTCGTTATTCATTTTTTATCTCTTGGACATACAAATAGAACGTAATGTCAAAGACCGTCATCTGGACAATCAGTTTTAAAACATTTGACTATCACTTAAAGTCTACTGTATTCCCATATTCCCTTGTCGTTATTCATTTTTTATCTCTTGGACATACAAATAGAACGTAATGTCAAAGACCGTCACCTAGACAACCAGTTTTAAAACATTTGACTATCACTTAGTCTACTGTATTCCCATATTCCCTTGTCGTTATTCATTTTTTATCTCTTGGACATACAAATAGAACGTAATGTCAAAAACCGTCATCTGGACAATCAGTTTTAAAACATTTGACTATCACTTAAAGTCTACTGTATTCCCATATTCCCTTGTCGTTATTCATTTTTTATCTCTTGGACATACAAATAGAACGTAATGTCAAAGACCGTCACCTAGACAACCAGTTTTAAAACATTTGACTATCACTTAAAGTCTACTGTATTCCCATATTCCCTTGTAGTTATTCATTTTTTATCTCTTGGACATACAAATAGAACGTAATGTCAAACACCGTCACCTAGACAACCAGTTTTAAAACATTTGACTATCACTTAGTCTACTGTATTCCCATATTCCCTTGTCGTTATTCATTTTTTATCTCTTGGACATACATATAGAACGTAATGTCAAAGACCGTCACCTAGACAACCAGTTTTAAAACATTTGACTATCACTTAGTCTACTGTATTCCCATATTCCCTTGTCGTTATTCATTTTTTATCTCTTGGACATACAAATAGAACGTAATGTCAAAGACCGTCACCTAGACAACCAGTTTTAAAACATTTGACTATCACTTAAAGTCTACTGTATTCCCATATTCCCTTGTCGTTATTCATTTTTTATCTCTTGGACATACAAATAGAACGTAATGTCAAAGACCGTCATATAGACAATCAGTTTTAAAACATTTGACTATAACTTAAAGTCTACTGTATTCCCATATTCCCTTGTCGTTATTCATATTTTATCTCTTGGACATACAAATAGAACGTAATGTCAAAGACCGTCATATAGACAACCAGTTTTAAAACATTTGACTATCACTTAAAGTCTACTGTATTCCCATATTCCCTTGTCGTTATTCATTTTTTATCTCTTGGACATACAAATAGAACGTTATGTCAAAGACCGTCATATAGACAATCAGTTTTAAAACATTTGACTATAACTTAAAGTCTACTGTATTCCCATATTCCCTTGTCGTTATTCATATTTTATCTCTTGGACATACAAATAGAACGTAATGTCAAAGACCGTCACCTAGACAACCAGTTTTCTAACATTTGACTATCACTTAAAGTCTACTGTATTCCCATATTCCCTTGTCGTTATTCATTTTTTATCTCTTGGACATACAAATAGAACGTAATATCAAAGACAGTCATATAGACAACCAGTTTTAAAACATTTGACTATAACTTAAAGTCTACTGTATTCCCATATTCCCTTGTCGTTATTCATTTTTCATCTCTTGGACATACAAATAGAACGTAATATCAAAGACCGTCACCTAGACAACCAGTTTTAAAACATTTGACTATCACTTAAAGTCTACTGTATTCCCATATTCCCTTGCCGTTATTCATTTTTTATCTCTTGGACATACAAATTGAACGTAATGTCAAAGACCGTCACCTAGGCAACCAGTTTTAAAACATTTTACTATCACTTAAAGTCTACTGTATTCCCATATTCCCTTGACGTTATTCGTTTTTTATCTCTTGGACATACAAATATTACCTAATGTCAAAGAGCGTCACCTAGACAACCAGTTTTAAAACATTTGACTATCACTTAAAGTCTACTGTATTCCCATATTCCCTTGACGTTATTCGTTTTTTATCTCTTGGACATACAAATATTACGTAATGTCAAAGACCGTCACCTAGACAACCAGTTTTAAAACATTTGACTATCACTTAAAGTCTACTGTATTCCCATATTCCCTTGACGTTATTCGTTTTTTATCTCTTGGACATACAAATAGAACGTAATGTCAAAGACCGTCACCTAGACAACCAGTTTTAAAACATTTGACTATCACTTAAAGTCTACTGTATTCCCATATTCCCTTCTCGTTATTCATTTTTTATCTCTTGGACATACAAATAGAACGTAATGTCAAAGACCGTCATCTAGACAACCAGTTTTAAAACAGTTGACTATCACTTAAAGTCTTCTGTATTCCCATATTCCCTTGACGTTATTCGTTTTTTATCTCTTGGACATACAAATATTACCTAATGTCAAGGAGCGTCACCTAGACAACCAGTTTTAAAACATTTGACT
This sequence comes from Mantis religiosa, assembly GCA_030765055.1. Classification (NCBI taxonomy): domain Eukaryota; kingdom Metazoa; phylum Arthropoda; class Insecta; order Mantodea; family Mantidae; genus Mantis; species Mantis religiosa. Next base: position 16,124,201 of record CM060959.1, on the reverse strand, counting down.
ATCACTTAAAGTCTACTGTATTCCCATATTCCCTTGACGTTATTCGTTTTTTATCTCTTGGACATACAAATATTACGTAATGTCAAAGACCGTCACCTAGACAACCAGTTTTAAAACATTTGACTATCACTTAAAGTCTACTGTATTCCCATATTCCCTTGACGTTATTCGTTTTTTATCTCTTGGACATACAAATAGAACGTAATGTCAAAGACCGTCACCTAGACAACCAGTTTTAAAACATTTGACTATCACTTAAAGTCTACTGTATTCCCATATTCCCTTGTCGTTATTCATTTTTTATCTCTTGGACATACAAATAGAACGTAACGTCAAAGACCGTCATCTAGACAACCAGTTTTAAAACATTTGACTATCACTTAAAGTCTACTGTATTCCCATATTCGTACAATAAAATTAACAATAAGTTAATGTTTATGTTGAAGTAGATAGAGTAAAAGAGTAGAGAAACTCATGTGTATATACTATGTCACATTGTGCTGTCTTCCAAGCTTTGACTTTCCCATTGATTTATAACCATTGAAGTGGTACACTCCCTGGATACACTGCATACTTATCCACCATTCTGTACATACCATCCAGCTTCAAACATGTACAAAGTTCTAACTTGTATACGAAAATCTCACTGCACGGATACCAATATAGAATATGCATAAGTTATTATACAACAAATTGATTGTTTAAATACTGTATTGAATGCCTTTGTCATTTTCATTTGTTACTTGTTATTTACATTATTTGTTTAAATAATTGTAACCGTATTTATTGTGTATCACTGTATTATACAAGACAGTCACGATATGACCTAGTTGTTAAAGCTTCTCTAAGTAAATAAATTAAAAACAAGACTGTCATCAAACGCAATAAGTTGCGGCGATAAATAAAATGGGTAGAAGAAGAAAAGAACTTCTCCGAATAGAGAAAAATAACACTCATGCTACAACATAATTTCGAAACTTTCTTCGAGGTACTTCTACGGTAAGCAGTCATGATTAACCACTCAATTCATCTTTGAGAGAAGAAATGGGCAGTTTCTAACAAAGAAGTACTGAATTGTACTTTTATGCATTAAGGTTACTTGACACATAATCCTTTTATAAAACTATTTACTTGATTACACTAGGGAACACGTTTTTTGTGCCCGAAACAAAATAGGCTAATTCTTATGCAAAATGACTCGCTGATTCCAAAAATGCCTCTGAAAATGCTGTAACACGTAATGTTTTTGTGATATTCTTATTCCCTTATATAAAATTACAGAAATGAGGTATGATACCAACTCATATTGAGTTAATTTAAAATAATAGCCATTGACTATTCTAAATACAGCTTAAAGGAAGTGTTGCTTCATAATGGCAATTTACTACCTTCAATACCTTTATTTCATGTCATAGGAATGAAGGAGACATACGATTCCATGTCCATAATTTTAGATGCTATTAGTTATCAAAACCATGGCTGGGAAATTTGTAGTGACCTCTAGGTAGTTGCATTGCTAACAGGACTGCAGGGAGGTTTCACAAAATATTGCTGTTTTTGAGCTTATGGGACAGTAGGGCAACTGACAAGCATTTTATAGTGAAAGAATGGGGGAAAAGGGAAGAATATAGCCCTGGAGCAAGCAGTGTTAAGTATATGCCTCTAGTAGACTCAAACAAAGTTCTTCTTCCCCCACTTCACATAAAACGCGGGTTAATGAAGAATTTTGTTAAAGTTTTGGACAAAAGTGGAAGTGCATTTGAGTAAGAAGTATCTTTCCCAAAATAAGTGAATCTAAATTGAAGGAAGGTATATTTGTCGGTCCTCAAATAAGACTACTTCTTAAAGACAGTGTTTTTGAATCAAAGCTTAAACGTGTTGAACTGGCAGCATGGAAATCATTTAAATCGGTTGTGGAAGGCTTCCTGGGCAATAACAAAAAAGAAAATTATAAAAATTTAGCCTCAGAACTATTAAGGAGCTACAAAGAAATGGGCTGCCATACGTCACTTAAAATCCACTTTTTGCACTCTCACCTTGATAGTTTCCCTACAAACCTAGGAGCTGTAGTAAGTGATGAGCAAGGTGAGCGTTTTCACCAGGACATTTCTGAGATGGAAAGACGTTACCAGGGTATCGCTGGGATTCAGCCATGCTGGTTCCTCAAACGGGAGAGTCAATACAAAAAAAAAAAAAAAAAAAAAAAAAAAAAACCAACAGTGAAACACTTTTGAGATAATTCAGGTATTGGTTTTCATCATTATCTTGTGTTGATTTATTTTAATAATAATTAATAATTATTTTCAATGTTATTTGGCAATAAAATACCTATTATTTTCAATTAATCAAATGTGAGTTATCACATCACATATCTGTAAGTTTTCATAAAAAAGTTACGAATACCCAAAAAACGTTACGTGATACAGCATTTTGAGGGGCATTTTTGGAATCAGCAGATCAGTTTACATAAGAATTTGCCTATTTTGTTTCGGGTATATAAAAATAAGTTTTTTTGTTCCCCAATGTTATTATAAGCTTATTCCTTCGTATCTCTGTAATTTTAATGCCATTGTGAAAATAACATATCCGAAACTATTCTATTACATCATTTTTAATCGTAATTACGTGTAACGTTTACATCAGTAATCGTTTGTTGACAATAACAAAGCATAGTGCTATTTACAACTTCCTGGTTAACCAAGCGATATGGAGCGCTCAAACCTGTGAGATGTCATGGAGTCTATTCGCGACGATCACGTAATCAAAATATTGTACTCCAAAAAGTTCCAACAATATTTAACGTATTTTAAGACTTCTTGAATATAAAAAGCCTTTTAAGGAAAAGTGTGTATCACGGTACCGAATTTTTGGGCGTAATACAACTTTTATGCAATAGATAAGGTAAAAAGACAGTTCTAGAAATACGGGTTTAATCGCTAGGTGGAGCGGCGTACACGTCAGGGTCCGCAGTCCAGTAAATTTGGAGATGCGAGCATAAAACGTAACTCTCGTAACGGCAGAATTACGACATTCAAACGCGAAACTTCGTTACTCTGCGCTGCAACGAAAAGACCTAACAAATGACGTAGAGAATGAAGAGAGGCAAGTGAGGAAATTAGATCGCAGTGGAAGATAGAACTCCGAGTGGAAAATAATCTCGGTTCGGAATCTGAACCGCAGAAATCACTGAAAATTAACACAGCCAGTTTCCATGGCAACAACAGTTGAATAACGCACTTCATCATGGCCAAATAACGTGAAATTTGAAACGAATACAACCACAGAGGAAAACCGTAGCTCTAATTTCAATACAGCAACATGTTTAACTCGCAAAATGTGTTTCTAGGCCCAAACTGTTGGCTAGAGTACAACTAAAACTGGTAGCTGAAGACAAAACACGTCGCTCTATGTTGATTTTATTACTTAGACGTTATTTGTTTTCCCTCAACTTTCACAAACCATTCTTACGAACATTTATTCCTCTAAGATAAACATCTTGCTGTTAATTTTAGTGTAGGAATATGGCAATACAGTAGACTATAAGTGATAGTCAAATATTTTAAAACTGTTTGTCTAGAGGACGGTCTTTGACATTACGTTCTATTTGTATGTCCAAGAGATAAAAAATGAATAACGACAAGGGAATATGGGAATACAGTAGACTTTAAGTGATAGTCAAATGTTTTAAAACTGGTTGTCTAGATGACGGTCTTTGACATTACGTTCTATTTGTATGTCCAAGAGATAAAAAATGAATAACGACAAGGGAATATGGCAATACAGTAGACTATAAGTGATAGTCAAATATTTTAAAACTGGTTGTCTAGAGGACGGTCTTTGACATTACGTTCTATTTGTATGTCCAAGAGATAAAAAATGAATAACGACAAGGGAATATGGGAATACAGTAGACTTTAAGTGATAGTCAAATGTTTTAAAACTAGTTGTCTAGATGACGGTCTTTGACATTACGTTCTATTTGTATGTCCAAGAGATAAAAAATGAATAACGACAAGGGAATATGGGAATACAGCAGACTTTAAGTGATAGTCAAATGTTTTAAAACTGGTTGTCTAGATGACGGTCTTGACATTACGTTCCATTTGTATGTCCCAGAGATAAAAAATGAATAACGACAAGGGAATATGGGAATACAGTAGACTTTAAGTGATAGTCAAATGTTTTAAAACTGGTTGTCTAGGTGACGGTCTTTGACATTACGTTCTATTTGTATGTCCAAGAGATAAAAATGAATACGGATTTTCAATTTAAGAAAGTATAAGTATTGGAAAATTTAAACGACAACAGTGAATAGCTCTGAAATGGTTCATTCTATAGAATAAATATATTTAACATAAATTGCGTGCTTTAACAGAATCTACATTTTTATGTAGTAATGTTTTGTCTGTCTCTTGCAGTTTACTAATTATACGAAAGTAATTCAGAATGAGCATGACTTCTAAGGATATTTTTGGGAAATTCAATGTAAACATTTGAATGGATATGAAAATATATGGAACGTATGGTGTTTTAATCAAAGCTTTATTCAATTTTGCGAAAATCAAAATTTTGATAAGTATATTATATAAAGTATAGCCCGACGTTGTGCTATTTTCTTGGAACTTGGTCTTGCACCTTTGAAAAATTCTAAACTAAAAGACTAAATCAGGTATTTAACAGATTTTTTAATTTCCAGATATGTCGGTTTCAGCCACACAATATCCTTTTCCAAATAAATAAAAAAAGAAAACAATCTTTTTGTGATTTAAGAGACATCGCCACCTGTACGCACGTGTAGGGAAGGTAACAGGTCATGCTCCATCAAGATCAATCTAGCCCCAGTAAAGTTTGAAGTATTTTGAACACGTTTGTTACACAAACCTTGGAGGTTGTGTGTAGTACAGGGATTCTCTGACAACAGACAAATTACCAACTCCATTCCCTGACACATTCCTCTGTCTGCTAAGTTTGTTCAAGAATCCGACGTGACAGCTATGTTGAATATATGAGCTTTGTACACTGCTGCGAATTCCACTCTAAATCTTAGTCAGGGTTCTAAAACCCACAAGTATCTCACATTTTAATACAGCAGTCTGGCTTTATTGTATATGTGACTGTCCGGCTTCAATTGTCACTTCAACAATGTGAACTACTTCAAATTTTCACTGTCACTTCACAAAATACTCACTACTTCACTTAGTTCATGCTATTACTTCAGTAACTGATAAACTTCCTTTTCTAATTAGGACTTCAATAATTGAACTACTTCATATTTTACACTCAGTTCACTATTTTATCTACTTCATATTTTGAACTGTTACTTCAATAAATGATATACTTCAAATTTTAAAATATTACTGCCCAAAACAATCGCCTGATGACAAAAGACAATTTTTTTATATTGTCAACATAAAGCCGCACTAAGCGACTAGGTGCTGGGCAGCAAACACCCCGACCAGGTAAACCTGTGCAACTCGCATCTTCTGCTGGTCTGCTGCTGCCAAGGGATGAGTTCGCCCAGAACGGGTAGGCATTCATGACGAGAGTTCGCCCAGTACGAGCAGGCATTCACGACGACAGTTCGCCCAGTACGAGCAGTCAGTTCATCCAGTACGGGCAGACATTCACGACGACAGTTCGCCCAGTACGAGCAGTCAGTTCATCCAGTACGGGCAGACATTCACGACGAGAGTTCGCCCAGTACGAGCAGTCAGTTCGCCCAGTACGGGCAGACATTCACGACGAGAGTTGACCAAGTACGAGCAGTCAGTTCGCCCAGTACGGGCAAGCATTCACGACAAGAGTTCGCCCAGTACGAGCAGTCAGTTCGCCCAGTACGGGCAGACATTCACGACGAGAGTTGACCTAGTACGAGCAGTCAGTTCGCCCAGTACGGGCAGGCATTCACGACGAGAGTTCGCCCAGTACGAGCAGTCAGTTCATCCAGTACGGGCAGACATTCACGACGAGAGTTGACCTAGTACGAGCAGTCAGTTCGCCCAGTACGGGCAAGCATTCACGACAAGAGTTCGCCCAGTACGAGCAGTCAGTTTGCCCAGTACGGGCAGACATTCACGACGAGAGTTGACCTAGTACGAGCAGTCAGTTCGCCCAGTACGGGCAAGCATTCACGACAAGAGTTCGCCCAGTACGAGCAGTCAGTTCATCCAGTACGGGCAGACATTCACGACGAGAGTTGACCTAGTACGAGCAGTCAGTTCGCCCAGTACGGGCAGACATTCACGACGAGAGTTGACCTAGTACGAGCAGTCAGTTCGCCCAGTACGGGCAGGCATTCACGACGAGAGTTCGCGTAGTACGAGCAGTCAGTTCGCCCAGTACGGGCAGACATTCACGACGAGAGTTCGCCTAGTACGAGCAGTCAGTTCGCCAAGTACGGGCAGGCATTCACGATGAGAGTTGACCTAGTACGAGCAGTCAGTTCGCCCAGTACGGGCAGACATTCACGACGAGAGTTCGCCTAGTACGAGCAGTCAGTTCGTCCAGTACGGGCAGGCATTCACGATGAGAGTTGACCTAGTACGAGCAGTCAGTTCGCCCAGTACGGGCAGACATTCACGACGAGAGTTCGCCCAGTACGAGCAGTCAGTTCATCCAGTACGGGCAGACATTCACGACGAGAGTTCGCCCAGTACGAGCAGTCAGTTCGCCCAGTACGGGCAGACATTCACGACGAGAGTTGACCAAGTACGAGCAGTCAGTTCGCCCAGTACGGGCAAGCATTCACGACAAGAGTTCGCCCAGTACGAGCAGTCAGTTCGCCCAGTACGGGCAGACATTCACGACGAGAGTTGACCTAGTACGAGCAGTCAGTTCGCCCAGTACGGGCAGACATTCACGACGAGAGTTGACCTAGTACGAGCAGTCAGTTCGCCCAGTACGGGCAGGCATTCACGACGAGAGTTCGCGTAGTACGAGCAGTCAGTTCGCCCAGTACGGGCAGACATTCACGACGAGAGTTCGCCTAGTACGAGCAGTCAGTTCGCCAAGTACGGGCAGGCATTCACGATGAGAGTTGACCTAGTACGAGCAGTCAGTTCGCCCAGTACGGGCAGACATTCACGACGAGAGTTCGCCTAGTACGAGCAGTCAGTTCGTCCAGTACGGGCAGGCATTCACGACGAGAGTTCGCCCAGTACGAGCAGTCAGTTCGCCCAGTACGGGCAGGCATTCACGATGAGAGTTGACCTAGTACGAGCAGTCAGTTCGCCCAGTACGGGCAGACATTCACGACGAGAGTTCGCCCAGTACGAGCAGTCAGTTCGCCCAGTACGGGCAGGCATTCACGATGAGAGTTGACCTAGTACGAGCAGTCAGTTCGCCCAGTACGGGCAGGCATTCACGATGAGAGTTGACCTAGTACGAGCAGTCAGTTCGCCCAGTACGGGCAGGCATTCACGACGAGAGTTGACCTAGTACGAGCAGTCAGTTCGCCCAGTACGGGCAGACATTCACGATGAGAGTTGACCTAGTACGAGCAGTCAGTTCGTCCAGTACGGGCAGACATTCACGACAAGAGTTCGCCCAGTACGAGCAGTCAGTTCGCCCAGTACGGGCAGGCATTCACGATGAGAGTTGACCTAGTACGAGCAGTCAGTTCGCCAAGTACGGGCAGGCATTCACGATGAGAGTTGACCTAGTACGAGCAGTCAGTTCGCCCAGTACGGGCAGGCATTCACGACGAGAGTTGACCTAGTACGAGCAGTCATTTCTCCCAGTACGGGCAGACATTCACGATGAGAGTTGACCTAGTACGAGCAGTCAGTTCGCCCAGTACGGGCAGGCATTCACGATGAGAGTTGACCTAGTACGAGCAGTCAGTTCGCCCAGTACGGGCAGACATTCACGATGAGAGTTGACCTAGTACGAGCAGTCAGTTCGCCCAGTACGGGCAGACATTCACGACAAGAGTTCGCCCAGTACGAGCAGTCAGTTCGCCCAGTACGGGCAGACATTCACGACGAGAGTTGACCTAGTACGAGCAGTCAGTTCGCCCAGTACGGGCAGACATTCACGACGAGAGTTGACCTAGTACGAGCAGTCAGTTCGCCCAGTACGGGCAGGCATTCACGACGAGAGTTCGCGTAGTACGAGCAGTCAGTTCGCCCAGTACGGGCAGACATTCACGACGAGAGTTCGCCTAGTACGAGCAGTCAGTTCGCCAAGTACGGGCAGGCATTCACGATGAGAGTTGACCTAGTACGAGCAGTCAGTTCGCCCAGTACGGGCAGACATTCACGACGAGAGTTCGCCTAGTACGAGCAGTCAGTTCGTCCAGTACGGGCAGGCATTCACGACGAGAGTTCGCCCAGTACGAGCAGTCAGTTCGCCCAGTACGGGCAGGCATTCACGATGAGAGTTGACCTAGTACGAGCAGTCAGTTCGCCCAGTACGGGCAGACATTCACGACGAGAGTTCGCCCAGTACGAGCAGTCAGTTCGCCCAGTACGGGCAGGCATTCACGATGAGAGTTGACCTAGTACGAGCAGTCAGTTCGCCAAGTACGGGCAGACATTCACGATGAGAGTTGACCTAGTACGAGCAGTCAGTTCGCCCAGTACGGGCAGGCATTCACGATGAGAGTTGACCTAGTACGAGCAGTCAGTTCGCCCAGTACGGGCAGACATTCACGATGAGAGTTGACCTAGTACGAGCAGTCAGTTCGTCCAGTACGGGCAGACATTCACGACAAGAGTTCGCCCAGTACGAGCAGTCAGTTCGCCCAGTACGGGCAGGCATTCACGATGAGAGTTGACCTAGTACGAGCAGTCAGTTCGCCAAGTACGGGCAGGCATTCACGATGAGAGTTGACCTAGTACGAGCAGTCAGTTCGCCCAGTACGGGCAGGCATTCACGACGAGAGTTGACCTAGTACGAGCAGTCATTTCTCCCAGTACGGGCAGACATTCACGATGAGAGTTGACCTAGTACGAGCAGTCAGTTCGCCCAGTACGGGCAGGCATTCACGATGAGAGTTGACCTAGTACGAGCAGTCAGTTCGCCCAGTACGGGCAGACATTCACGATGAGAGTTGACCTAGTACGAGCAGTCAGTTCGCCCAGTACGGGCAGACATTCACGACAAGAGTTCGCCCAGTACGAGCAGTCAGTTCGCCCAGTACGGGCAGACATTCACGACGAGGTTCGCGTAGTACGAGCAGTCAGTTCACCCAGTACGGGCAGGCATTCACGACGAGAGTTCTTCCGGTAGCAGGGAGTCAGGGAGTCAGTAACAAAGGTGACTAGGATATGAGAGTCTACCACTATAGTGAGAGTTACGTCGGAAGTGACATTGGTACCAGGAAGGTTCCAGACGTCGGAAGGGCCTACTGCTTCATCCGTGTTAATGACGTGCAGGGTGAGAAAATTCCCCACTATTTAGTTCAGACATTTATTTGAATTTCACTTGCGTTTTATTGAGGGGTTTTGGCAACTAACTTTAATAAAATAATCACTGGATGTTTCTTCTGAGCCGTTGCTAAAAGTAGACTGAAACCTCTTTGGTATTCATACCATAGCTGAATGTGGCAAAAATCAAAAGGTATTTGTTTTACTGAATATATGCATTGATGGTTTTCATGTTACGCAAAGTTGATTCACTCAAGTTTGAGTGTGATCTTGGGTATTTACTTTAATATGAATGTAGAATTATTATCATTGTTACGTCAGGAACGATCAATAGAACATTTTTCTTCTTCAATTTTTTGAATCTTTGTGCTACAATTCTATAGTCTTAAATATATTCGAGAAAGCTTAACATATGTATGTGACTGCAAGCCCAATTCCCCCCCCCCCACGGATCCCCGATCCAGTACGTTTCCTCAATGTTGCTATTATGTGTTTCAAATAGGAAGGCGTTTGTCCTTGAGCGCTACTAGGTGAGGAGTGGAGTGTGAGGAGCGCCAACCTAATCAATCTACAGGGTGTTACAAAAAGGTACGGCCAAACTTTCAGGAAACATTCCTCACACACAAAGAAAGAAAATATGTTATGCGGACATGTGTCCGGAAACGCTTAATTTCCATGTTAGAGCTCATTTTATTACTTCTCTTCAAATCACATTAATCATGGAATGGAAACACACGACAACAGAACGTACCAGCGTGACTTCAAAAACTTTATTACAGGAAATGTTCAAAATGTCCACCGTTAGCGAGGTTACATGCATCTATCCTCCGTCGCACGGAATCCCTGATGCAGCCCTGGAGAATGGCGTATTGTATCACAGCCGTCCACTATACGAGCACCAAGAGTCTCTACATTTGGTACCTGGGTTGTGTAGACAAGAGCTTTCAAAAGCCCCCATAAATGAAAGTCAAGAGGGTTGAGGTCAGGAGAGCATGTAGGCCACGGAATTGGTCCGCCTCTACCAATCTATTGGTCACCGAATCTGTTGTTGAGAAGCGTACGAACACTTCGACTGAAATGTGCAGGAGCTCCATCGTGCATGAACCACAATGGGGTATTTTGACATTTGTCTGCACGAATGATTTCAATTTACATTTTAAGAGAAATACTAAAATGAGCTTAACATGGAAATTTAGCGTTTCCGGTCACATGTCCACAAAACATATTTTCTTTCTTTGTGTGTGAGGAATGTGTCCTGAAAGTTTGGCCGTACCTTTTTGTAGCATCCTGTATATGAAATACTATTCGCGCTAAGACAAAAATTAAAAACTGATCCATGTGGAAGGTAGAGAGTAATATATCTAACATAACCATGAAAACCCCATACTTTTAGCTCAAATAGTTTTCCTAATACAAATGAATAAACCACTATTACCAGTATTATAACAATAAATCGCGACGTAAGCACTGTATGAATTTGTCATGTATGCGTGTACGTATATTTATAATTACTCAAAACTGAAACGTAAATGTTTGACATAACGTGATAAAAGAATTACTTGGAATAAGCCAATTCGAGGGGAGGAAACAATAAATTTCCTGCTGCCCTGGCAGAACGTGTCTGGTCACATTATATCTTTGTTTATGAATGGTTCGTGATCTCTATTTACTCTAGAGAGTTCAAAGTGGTTGGTGTGTATATATGTACATATACTTCTAGTTACTCAGAACTAAAATTGTAACTACTGACATGAAGTGATAAAAGAATTACTGTGAATAAGTCAAGGTGTTAAATTTAAGAAAGAGCAAACACGTCATTTCCTGTTAGCCTGTGGAATGCTGTATGCTTATGTTTATGAATGAATGCTGGATAAGAAGTGTTTATTTACTCTGGAGAATTCAGATCAATATCATTAATTTGTTATTTACACAACAGTAGAGTAAGAGTTAAATAGTGCATTGGCTTCTTGCGGTAAATTTAGTGGCGAGTCAAAAAGGCAGGTATTGCGAAGTCAGGCTCGAAGTGCTATTTTTAAGGTGTACATGTTTTTCAAAACATTGGTCAATGAGGAATATAGAAATCAGCTCGATTTCAAAAACGCTCAAGCGTGAAGTGTGCGGTGTAGGTAAAACAAGTGTGTCCCGCATTTGAATTATTATTATTATTATTATTATTATTATTATTATTATTATTATTATTATTATTATTATTATTATTATTATTATTATTATTATTATTATTATTATTATTATTATTATTATTATTATTATTATTATTATTATTATTATTATTATTATTATTATTATTATTATTATTATTATTATTATTATTATTATTATTATTATTATTATTATTATTATTATTATTATTATTATTATTATTATTATTATTATTATTATTATTATTATTATTATTATTATTATTATTATTATTATTATTATTATTATTATTATTATTATTATTATTATTATTATTATTATTATTATTATTATTATTATTATTATTATTATTATTATTATTATTATTATTATTATTATTATTACTATTATTATTACTATTACTATTACTATTACTATTACTATTACTATTACTATTATTATTATTATTATTATTATTATTATTATTATTATTATTATTATTATTATTATTATTATTATTATTATTATTATTATTATTATTATTATTATTATTATTATTATTATTATTATTATTATTATTATTATTATTATTATTATTATTATTATTATTATTATTATTATTATTATTATTATTATTATTATTATTATTATTATTATTATTATTATTATTATTATTATTATTATTATTATTATTATTATTATTATTATTATTATTATTATTATTATTATTATTATTATTATTATTATTATTATTATTATTATTATTATTATTATTATTTGTAATTTACGTCCTTTCCGTAGGGGAAGGGATCCGTCCCTTTCAGCTGCCAAAGTGCGGGCGCTGCGGACCCTTAGCACTCGTGGTACCTCTGACGTTACTAGAGGAACCTCGGGCCGAACATCTGAGCCCCTCTTTCGGGAGTTGTTCGGATTGGGATGGCTTCGAGGGGGCAGTGTGTTCCCGATACCCGTGGGAATCGGGTACGTCTTCGGACGGGGTTGAGGGAAGCCATTAATTCTCCCGGGTACTAGCCCGCAAAGCTAGTAGAAGGTGTGCTAGATCACCAGGCGACCTCGCCGAGGTTTTTCGGTAGTCTTTACCTTGAGTGTTGACGCGCGTAAGTGACATATCCACTCCCATCCCGTCTTGAGTCCATAGGACCAGATGGGGGGGCTTGTTAGTCTCTAGGTCTTGCCCTATGGAAAGCCCCACGGAGGACGCCGAGCGCCCTTTGGGACAGCTCGGATACTCCCTGGTCGAAGGAGGCCCGGGTCTTGTTTCTACGGGTTCAGGACTAATGAGAGTAGTACCTCTGGCTCAACTGTAATTTACGTCCTAAAACGTTAAAGTCACATCGGACGATGAATGGAATGGGTGAAATGATGCTCAAATGAGCCCGGGGTCCATAGAGCTTAGAGTTACCCGACATTCGTCTTTCAGGATAAGGGAAAACCCCAGAAAACCCTTATGGAGGTAACTCACCCTGACCGAGATTTGAACTCGGGACCTCTTGAGCGTGACGCACACATGCTACCACCACGCTACCGAGGCGGGCATTTGGATTAGAAAAGCAGGTAATTCATAAACTATAATTATAGTTATAGTATTTAAAAATATACATCATTTGCAAAAATGCTTTTTCTAATTTTGATTTTGGCAACTGCATCGTTGTAAAAGTTTGTTAAATATAATTTGCTTACCCTTACGTCTGCGCCAAGCAGACCTGCATGTTGTATGAGTGTGGGAGAGAGATGGAAATATAGAAAGAGTGGGGTAACAAGCTGGCAACGCAGAGTGTGATACGGCATCTGATTAGCTGGACTACAGAACCCTTCCCATTTGATGATGATGATGATGATGATGATGATTATAAGGGCACTCAACTGCAGAGGTTATCATTGCCCTTTTAAACAAAACTAGTCATGGCAAAAGCCAGATATAAATTTCTCTAAAACACTATAAAAATATAAATAAACTTACAAAAAATATATGCACATAAAAACTACAAAAACATAAAGAAATATAAAATAAACTGCCAAAAATTCTAAATCCTAAAGTCTAATCTAGAAAAGAATCTCAAAACCTTCTCAACTACTTTACCATCATCCGCTACCATTTCTGCAAAGCTGGCCGGCAGCTGCAGAGACGTCCTAAGGTCTGCTAGGTAAAAACACTAGAAGCACGTGTCGGACAGATAACGCTTCTTTGCAAAACGGACACAGTGGAGCAGGCTCCTTTTTAAAAAGAAAACTATGAGTAAAAAACAGTGCCCAATACGTAACCGGGTCAAACTCACTTCCTCGCGACGAGATGACCGACAAGAGGTAACCAAGGGAATCGGAAGTTCTTTCACAGATCTAAGTTTGTTATTGTGGAGAGCGGACCACTCTTCCTGCTTCCCATTTGAAATACATAATAGGTTTCTCATCTATGCAAGTACAGACGTGTGCAAATTATTAGCAATTTTGTTTTGAATGCTTCCAATTCTAGTTCAATAGGCCTTACATGCCTCACATGACTTTATATAATTATTTTAAATGTCCCTGTGGCTAATACATATTACTTCTAAAATCTGACATGCTATTTTGCAGATATTTCTGGCTATCTTGGTTTATTTTTCATCTTTAGAATGTTTATGCTCATTTTTTCCCATTTCCTTCACTGCACAGTGAAAGGTAAATTCCTTTCTTCTGCCCAGTAGCTCATTACCACTGCTTCTGTATTGTTCTTTGGTACCTAATGGCACTCCAGGTAAGTCATCCCCTGGCAGGTAGATCCTTTCCTGGGCATTTTGAGGGTGGGGGATGAGGACAGCAAAGGTTACTCTCACATTTGCTACGAAACCTTGCTGTTAGGAAGATGGGTAAGGTCCAAGATATCACACCACGCAAAAGAGCTCAAATTCAAGTGTTATTAAGTGCTGGAGATAAAACAAAGAAGGAAATAAGCAAAATAGTAGGCGTAAGTGCAAGTTATGTGACAAGGTTTGCACGTAAGCTGAATGAAAACAAAGCGACTTCACCAAAAAGAGTGGGCAAATGTGGTAGTTAACGAGTGTTAACTTCAAGTATGAAACGTGTATTGGTCAGAGAACAGCTTAAAAATCGAAGCATGACTTCTACACAACTTCAGGCCGTTGCACTAGAACATAGCTGTGCAGTTTCATCAAGCACAGTGCGACGAAGACTTTTTGAAGCCGGTTTGAAAGCAAGAAGGCCTCGCAAAAAACAAAAACTAACGCCCATGATGATGAAAAAACGTCTTGCTTGGGCAAAAACATTAAAGGACTGGACATCTGAAGACTGGGCAAAGGTATGCAAAGTATTCAAATTTATAAAAATAGTTCATAGATTGTTTTATTTTCAGAAATTCATTTTGGACATTCAAAATGCTTTTGCTATCTTTTTCTCCGAATGATTTTTACTTTTTATTCCAAGGATTGTAGCCAAACATTTTGTTTCCAGATTGTGTTCAGTGATGAAACAATGGTTTGAATAGTTGAAGGAAGCCCACAGTACGTCAGAAGGAGGCCAGGAGAAGCATTTAAAAAGGAATGTGTGGTGCAGAATGTGAAGCATCCAACAAAAGTGATGATATGGAGTGGAATTTCTACTTATGGGGTGGGGAAAATTCACGTTGTAGAGGGAACCATGAATGCTAAGCAATATTCAGAAGTGGTAAAAAAGTGCATTAGGCCTATGATGAATGAGTGGTTTCCATCAGGAAATGGAATATTTATGCAAGATGGTGCCCCATGCCACAAAGCAAAGTGTGTAATGAATATTTTTGATGAACATGGCATATCTGTTTTGGATTGGCCTGGTAATAGCCCGATATGAACCCTATTGAGTCTGTGTGGAGTGTCTTGAAAGAAAATTAAAAGCTTTCACACAACAACAAAGGAATCAATGCTGAATGCAACTTTGTCAGTGTGGCAAAATGATGAAGAAATTCACAAAATGTGTAAGACTTCAATAGAGGGCATGCCTGCAAGAATTTCTGCCCTAATAAAAGCTAAGGGGGGACATACTAAATACTGGAATGATAAAATAAATCATTAACATTATAAAAATGAGTATTATTTTGTTAATAGCTGTACCAGATGGAATTTAAATAAAACTACCAGCATAAAACAGAAAATTGCTAATAATTTGCACACGTCTGTAGGGAGGGGGGGGGGGAGAAAGAATTGAACGAGCCGCATAGTGAGTTGTTATGCTCTGTAAGTTGTATAGTACTTCTTCAGTAAACGTACACGAGATTTGAGCCACACATACGTGATCTTCTACTGTTTCCTAAAGGCTTATAACATTACGTAGGACGGGATATCAGGAGGGTAGATGTTTGTTACCTGGGGCTGGAATGGAATTCCTGATATTGATAGTGATCCCAGTGCGGGACCGTCGTTTGTTTTGCAGCCGCAATTGTTTGTCGCCGCACCACATCGGAAACGCTACACCTTTGTTTTCGGTGCATTCCTCCAAAAAGTGCCCGCCCTCGACAACAATGCCGCTACTTTATATTCCCCAGCGAATTTATGGCGCACCGAGCCACGGGTTATTGAAAAAAAAAAAAAAAAAGAGCGAGCCGATCACAGAATGAAATTTAATTTCACCGCACAAATAATAACAATACGAATAGGTCATGATCGGTGGTCTCATGCAAATAACTGCTGCCTACCACATTATGCAGCGCAGGTCACTGCAGCTCATTCACTGCAAAATATCAACATCTCCTTTGTTTTCCACTGTTGGCCCGGAAATTTTTACTCGTTACTTCGTTCATATATGATGTTCATCAATCATTCCAACAGCACTCGTACCTTCAATTTCTCATCCATGACTACAGCCTCCAGAAATTACGTTCAGAGAATCTACATCAAGGTGTTTTATAATGTAAGCTATGATGGTGATGAAACAGAAATTAACTCATTTTCGCTTTTTCTACTACGTGATTACAGTAACTAGACTAAATACTCTACACCAACAGAAAATTCGATAGTTATAGGGTGATTCATATAAAACTGAACCATTTAAATAGGCCATAACTTCTGAACCAATACTAGGACACACGTGTAACTTTGGGAGATTACATTACACTATATACATTTCAGAGAAATAGGCCGCGCCGTGGCTCAGTGGTTAGACCGCTTGGCTCTCACCAAGGCGGCCCAGGTTCGATCCCAGCCGACCGCAAAGTGATATTTGTGGTGGACAACACGGTGCTGGGGCGGGTTTTCTCCGGGATCTCCAGTTTCCCCCGCCATCTCATTCCACCGGTGCTCCATCTTCATCTCATGTATAGTCTGTTTAGCCAACGTGTGTGCAGTTCCCAGTCAAAGGGACCTCAAAGGACGGGACCTCCCCGCCCACTAATGACCGTCATAAATCTATCTCCACACTTCAGAAATGGAAAACTGACGTTGGAGACCAATAGCAGCCCCCATTTGTTGAAAATGACAGTTGCATGTCTACTCCGCGTGGAGTCTCAGTTGCCAAATTTCCAACTTCCAGTTGTTCTGTTTCATTAGGTGCAAGACGGTGATGTTAAAATGTTGCAACATTGTAGAAAGGACCGTCAGGAGGAGGGTCCATGTTGTAAAACGATTATGAGGGTTTGTCAAAGAAAGCGGCCGCCGTGCACTTGCGTTGGGTAGACAGACTTTATCATCAGTGTCATCGACTGCGGTGCCGTATGTAGTAAAAGCGGGCGTTAAACACTACACATTTCATTTTTATCTCAGAGAAACCCCGTAGGGGAGGAGATCCGTCCCCTTCAGCTGCTGTGGTGCGAGCGCTGCGGACCTCTAAAACTCGTGGTGCCTCTGACGTTACTAGAGGAACCTCCGGATGAACATACGAGCCCCTCCCTGAATGGGAGTTGTTCGGATTGGGTTGGACTCGAGGGAGCAGTGGTTGCCGATACCCGTGGGAGATCGGGTACGTCTCCGGACGGGGTTGAGGGAAGCCATATATTCCCGCGTACTAACCTGCATAGCTAGTAGAAGGTGTGCTAGATCACCAGGCGGCCCCACCGAGGTCTAATCGGTAGCCTTCCCCTTTGGGGTTGGCGCGCGTAGGTGGCGTATGCACTTCCATCCCGTCTTGAGTCCACAGCTTGTTAGTCTCTAGGTCTTGCCCTATGGAAAGCTCCAAGGAGGCGCCGGGCGCCCTTTCGGGTGAGCTCGGTAACTCCCTGGTCGTCAGAGGGGAGGGTCAGTCTTCGCTCTATGAGGATCTGCCCTGGTACATACCCTAGAGTTTATATTTATTAGTCCAAAGGCACTCCAAGGTATTTAACGGGAGTTGTAGTGGGGAGCCAAGGGAGCCCCCCATCTGGTCCTGTGGATTCAAGACGGGATGGAAGTGCATACGTCATTTACGCTCCCCAACTCCAAAATGGCAAGGCTACCGATACGACCTCGGTGGGGCCGCCTGGTGATCTAGCAGACCTTCTACTAGCTATGCAGGCTAGTACGCGGGAATATATGGCTTCCTTCAATCCCGTCCGAAGACGTACCCGATCTCCCACGGGTATCGGAAACCACTGCCCCCTCGAGTCCAACCCAATCCAAACAACTCCCAATCAGGGAGGGGCTCGAATGTTCGGCCCGATGTTCTTCTAGTAACGTCAGAGGTAAGTGCTTTTGGACTCTCGACTGACCTGGCGTGCTCACATCGGTCGTCTTATATCACTGGCCTCCGGGCGACTTTCAAAACTCTCACCTCTGTTACATCGCCGTTCCAGCCTCAGCCTACAGTCTTCATTGTTACTCTACAAATCAATCGTTCGTCCGCTTATTACTTATGCCTGCCAAGTGTGGGGGACCGCACACACAGGTCATCTGTGTCGTCTTCAAGTTATACAGAATCGCTTCATGCGCATCGCTACCAACGCTCCATGGCTCATCCGTAATCAGCAGCTCCATCACGAACTAGGACTGTTACCTCTTCACGAATACATTCGCAGGATCACCCGTCGTTCCAGGAGCTGTGCATTATAGCATCGGCGTCCGCACGCGCCAGCCCTCACGCTTAAAGAGGAGACTACCACAGTGATACATCTGATTCGAGTGATTCTAGTGCTTGATGTGTGTCTTACATCTCCAATATTGACTCGATTTCTCAGAGTGTATTATTGGAGTTCTAACTTAATGTAGTTAGGGGCGGCCTGTTACCCTACCCCTGATTGTTGTTCTGTTACCTTCTTTACACTCTGATCTGTAAAACATTGTACTGCTGATCGATCAATAAAAACGTTATAAAAAGATTTTGGAACACTAATCCGACGTCTGCCAGTTTGAATCACCCACACTTACCCCATTTTAATGGTGTGCAATTTTAGAATTGGATACGATATTTCCCTCTCTTACTGTAAATAGTAAGGTTAAAAGATAACCGCACAACGTTAAATATTTGTGTACTAAACAGTTATGAGCTGGCAGTTGTGAAAGCGTTTTCTTGTGTGTTTGGAATGTTTAACATCTCGCTTTGTGTGTAATTATGCGGAGGAATCGATTCCCGGATATATATCCCTCAATCATCAAAAGAACCGAGCATCGTTTAATTCCCGATGTTGAGAAATCCAATAGACCGTAATGCATCTACGTCCGATAGACTTGTGTATCAAGCAATCCAACTCCTTGAAACTCGGTCGCCGTGCATTTGACAGCCATGTTCGATATTTTAATCAGGAAAACTTGCAAACTCGCTAAACTTTACTTGTCTGCTAATGGAGTCTTCAGCCATCGCTACTCTCTTACGTCACTTTCTCCACAGTCTTCGTTCTAGCTGGAAAAATAATACAGTAGCTTATGACAATGATGACGATAATAGTAGTATTAATGATAATGTTAATAATAATAATAATAATAATAATAATAATAATAATAATAATAATAATAATAATAATAATAATAATAATAATAATAATAATAATAATAATAATAATAATAATAATAATAATAATAATAATAATAATAATAATAATAATAATAATAATAATAATAATAATAATAATAATAATAATAATAATAATAATAATAATAATAATAATAATAATAATAATAATAATAATAATAATAATAATAATAATAATAATAATAATAATAATAATAATAATAATAATAATAATAATAATAATAATAATAATAATAATAATAATAATAATAATAATAATAATAATAATAATAATAATAATAATAATAATAATAATAATAATAATAATAATAATAATAATAATAATAATAATAATAATAATAATAATAATAATAATAATAATAATAATAATAATAATAATAATAATAATAATAATAATAATAATAATAATAATAATAATAATAATAATAATAATAATAATAATAATAATAATAATAATAATAATAATAATAATAATAATAATAATAATAATAATAATAATAATAATAATAATAATAATAATAATAATAATAATAATAATAATAATAATAATAATAATAATAATAATAATAATAATAATAATAATAATAATAATAATAATAATAATAATAATAATAATAATAATAATAATAATAATAATAATAATAATAATAATAATAATAATAATAATAATAATAATAATAATAATAATAATAATAATAATAATAATAATAATAATAATAATAATAATAATAATAATAATAATAATAATAATAATAATAATAATAATAATAATAATAATAATAATAATAATGCCCACCTCGGTAGCTAGATAGTAGCGTGCCTGCCTCACGTTCAAGAGGTCCCGAGTTCGAATATCGGTCAGGGGGACTTACTTGAATAAGTTTTTTCCGGGGTTTTCCCTTATCCTTAAAGAAAAATGTCAGGTAGCTCTAAGCTCCTAGGACCCAGGATGCATTTGAGTATCATTTTGCCCATTTCATTGATCGTCCTATCTGACTTAACGTTGGAGGACGTAAATTACGAAAAAAAGGGCCGAAGCCCCTCCTTTCGAGGGGCCCCACCAGAGGCATCTCCTCTTCGCCGGGCTTTCCAATATTGCAATACCTTAAAACTTAAAATAGCCCATCCGAATGCCTTCTTACAAGTGTCAACGCTGCTGAAACTTCCCCTGGCCTCCAGCAGTCCAGCTCTCCAGGTTAGTACCAGAAGACATCCAGCGTCAGACGTGTCTAATCTCCTAAATCACTGCCCCGCCAAGTTCATCCCTATACCAATAACTTCCCTTAGGGAGCAGCTTGAATGCTCTGCCCCGATGTGCTTCTATTAACGTCAAAATTACAAGTCCGTAGGGCGCGCACCACGACACCTGAAGGAGCCCTAGGGCCCACAGGAGACGGGCCCTATAATCCTGATGACAGAATGAAATTATAGTTTCAAGAACCCAGGCGCAGCTCTGTGCGAATTGATTAGGTGACTCGGAAAATTGACTAACCTAAATTCGCAAAATCACTATCGCAGAAACGGATTTTATATTGGAATAGTGTTTTGAATTTCGATGGGGCTTCACTCTCTATATGAATCCAAAAGTTCCTTAAAATTACCTTATTTAGAGAGCCCTCACTTTCCTTATGTCCATGAAATGTCATTTCTTGTCTTCCCTAATGGGAAAAGCCTGTTAGCTTAACGTTCTCATTGTATTTTACAACATATAGACGTCAGTTTCCCGAAGAGTGTTTTTGTTAGTGTTTTTTTTTCTCAGCTCCTTAAGTTCCTCATACCAACGAGTCTTAAATGTCCTGGTGTATTTTGAAGATGCTTCGCCACAAAGTTTTTTAAACCATAGCACTGGTATTCGCCTACCGACATTTAAAATCTGTCTAGTCAACGGGTGTGCAGTTCGGACTCAAAGGAACCTGACCCTTCCGCCCACTAATTGCCGTCATAAATCTATCTCCACACTTCGTTGAGGACCAATAGCAATCCTGACAGTCGCATGTTTACTCCACGTGGAGTCTCAGTTGCCAAAGTTCCAACTTCCAGTTGATCTGTTTCATACGTGCAGAAATTCGTTGTGTGTCACGATGTGGAGACCGTGGGAGGGAAATGCAGTAGTAAATGCAAATGAAATAGTAGATAACTTTCAGTCAAGTGAAAATAATCAAAGTGAATACAATAGTGTGAATAACTGGGCCGAGTTATGTTACTGGAGAAGCGTCAAAAAAAAAAGTAATAACGGGAACTGTTTCTAAGCAAATTCAAGCGCTTGTTTTGAACATATATAAATATGTACTGACAAATAATCTTGGTAAGGGGTCGTGCAATGAACCTGATGATAAATTCTGAGTATTCACAGAAATACAGTAAGAAATATTGTGACGAAAGGAATACCAAAGACGCCGATCAAGTGTGAAAACAAAAGGAAACGTTTCTCTAAAGTAGATAATTTGACATGCGATTTAATTCGTCGAGAAATTTATAGATTCTATACAAAAGGGAGAGCGCCCACCTTAGACGAATTGGTTGCAAATTTACAAGATATTTGTGATTTTCCTTATGGTCACTGCACTTTGCGTGGTCTCCTAAAGGAGCTAGGTTTCAAATACCGCACTTTGAATAAGATAAGGGTTATTATGGAATACAGTAGAATTGTAGCTTGGCGATATATATGTCAAAACTAAGGAAGTTTCGCAGTAATGGACATAAGATAATTTATTTAGACGAAACCTGGTACGATACCCATGACGTATCGAGAAAGATGACAACCTTGCAGAACGAACTGGGAGAAAGAGGACCGGGGTTGTAAAACGATTATAAGGGTTCGTCAAAGGAGTCGGCCGAACTGTACACGAGTTAACTAAACAGACTTTACCACGTCGCGTTTGTCATTATTTGTAATCACTAATCACATAAAAAAGTTACGTTTTTACACAGAATGGAAACTGATAATAAACAGTAGCACATGACACGTGGGGCTCACTTTAAGCGTGTTACCACTTCTACCAACAAATTTCTTTTCAAATAAACGAAAGAGTAGGAAGAAGCTCCTTTATAGTGTTGGCAACACGAGTTGGTGTGAAATATACGGCTTCTATGAATCGAATCCGTAGCCATGGTAACCAGCAATGCATTCAGCCCTTCCAACCTCTCCTCACTCACCGCAGGTACTACGGTAACGTTGGACTTTTAATAACGAATCACTAGTAGGAAAGTCGAGGCGCGGGCGCCAAAAAAGCGACTCCATTACATACTCGGAGAACTTTTATAAAGGAAAATTAAATGCTAGAACATAAAATTTATTCAAAAACTAGTAGGTGACTCGGCGATTCAAACTCATCAAGGAAGAACCGCCCCTGCAAGAACCTATGGACAGGAAAGAGACCACGAAAATCCTACGAGGGCTGTTTAATAAAGAATGGTCGTAATTTTTTTACGGCCATAATTTTTCGCACTAAAATTCAATCTTATTATATTCTGTTAGCTTAATGTGAAACAAACACGCCGTAGTAGTTTCATTGTTGGTACTCCTGGTTCCCGCCTGTGAGAACCAGGCAAGTTCAGACATGTTCAGTATCGCCTACCGCTGTAATGGAGGTAACACAAGAGGAACAATATGCGGCTTTGAAATTCTACTTTCGTCTCAACAAATCTTCAGTTGAGGTCTATACAATGTTACAGGAGGCCTATGGAGAGTCTGTTCTTCCCTACAGCACAGCTCGAAGGTGGTTTAAAATGTTTAAAGAGGGGAGACAATCAATTTCAAAGGAAGGTGGACCCGGTACTCCAGTTACTGCTCTTACGGAAGAAAACATCAACACTGCTGCTGCCATTGTGAGAGAGGATCGACGAATTACCTTAAGATCACTTTCGGAAATACTGAACATTTCATTGGGTGCCACACACACCTTGGTGACAGAAACATTACACATGAGACGTGTTTGTGTGCGATGTGTTCCAAGACTGTTGATTCCCGAACAAAAGGACATTCGTATGCAGGTCTGCATGCAGTTAAAGTTGATGTTAGAGGAAGATCAGGAGTTTCTTTCAAACGTAGTCACTGCTGATGAAACTTGGCTACATCATATTGATCCTGAGAGCAAACAGCAAAGCTCAGTGTGGAAATCTCCTTCATTACCAACCCCCTAAAAGCAAAAGTGTTTTTTTCTGCTGGGAAAGTTATGGTCATCTAATTCTTTGATATTCATGGAATGGTTTATCAGCATGTTGTACCTGCACACACATCAGTAACTGGACAATACTACAGGGATGTCCTAAAAATATTGCAAGTCCATATCAGGCGTAAATGACCACATTTCCGTGAAGCAGGCTGGATGCTACACCACGATAATGCACGGCTGCATATTGCCAATGTTGTTGCCGAATATCTTGCAAAACTCAACGTGAAGTACATCCCTCACCCTCCCTATAGTCCTGATTTAGCTCCATGTGACTTTTTTCTATTCCCTAACTTGAAGAAACGCCTTCGTGGGAGACATTATCCATCATCAGAAGCAGTGGTGAAGGCTGCAAAGGCGATTTTGAAGGATGTCTCAAAAATGGTTTCCAGTATGTCTTTGAAGACTGACAGAAACGCTGGGACAAGTGCATCGCATTCAGGGGAGGCTATTTTGAGAAGGACCATCAAAAGTATGAGGATGAGTAAAGGTACGTTGCCAAAAAAATTTGGTTATTCTATATTGAACAGCACACACACACACACACACACACACACACACACACACACACACACACACACACACACACACACACACACACACACACACACACACACACACAGATATATATCTCGGAATGGGTGGTCTCAAATCCAGACATCACTGCCATGGGTAAGCGGCAGCGACAGTAACATACGAATCACTAGACCCTTATGCAAGTGCTGCACTCTGCGGGCGACGAGTACAATCGGGATCTGTTTCAGCAACTGCGGCTTCTAAAAGAGAACAAAAGAACAGAGAGGGAGTTAGGTTAGGGCACTTTAAAATCCCGATAAAATGAACAATCAAAAGAGCCTTTAAAAAGAGACAAAAAACCGATTGGTGCCCCAGGACAAGGTAATCGATAATTCCATCTGATGCTAAACATGTGACATGTGGGCGTTTATCTCTGTTGATTCCATCATTTCAACTGACGTGGTCTGTTTCAACACAGCTCTTTCCTATCTAGAGTTTCAATTTTTTATTTATTTACTACCTACGATAAATAAAGCTTTGCATTCCACCTACACATTTGGAGACCACGTGAACGCAAGAAAAGCACTTTTATAAAACGCTTAACTCACATCTGTGTGTCGTAGGCATTTGTTATCCTAATTTCGTAATTTCGCATGGATTCTACATAGAATGTAAAAACAAATCAGCTGTTTGTAGATAACCTAATGTTGGATTAGGTTTGTGGACTTTGGTTTGGTTTATGTTTGCTTTGAGTTAGTTTTGCTCATTTTAACTTAACGTCGTTTAGGTTAGAGTCAGTTTAGGTTAGGTTGCGGTCAAGTAACTAAATATTTGGTTCTTTAAACGATACTGTCAACTCCTAGGATCATATCAGTGACGCCGGTGTGCCACAATTTTGTTCCGTATTTCTTTTATATGCCAGTCACTTTTAAGTACATTTAAGAATAATCAGTCTGTACCGGGTTCTGAGCTCACACCAAGTTAGTGTCGTTAGAATCAGTTGGGGCATATTAGGGCCAATTAGGATGCGTTAGACCAGAGTCAGTTTATATTTGTGTCAGGAAGGTTAGGTTTATTTACAATATGTTAGATTAGAGTCAGATTTTGTTAGGGTTATTTGGAACAAGTTGGGTTAGATTAGGTTCCTTTACAGTAGGTTAGGTTAGGACCTAGTTGAATAATTCGTGCAATTTCTTTTTAATAATAGTTTACATCATTACTTATAATTGTTTATCTATCCTACACTATTTCATCTATTACCTTGTTGCTACCTTGGCTTACATGACACCCTGGTAGCTCTTAACCTCCATGCCTCCTTGTTAATTAATTAGCCCCTTTCCTCCCTCTCATCTTCCTTTCTTATATTCTTTACATTTATTTGTCTTTACCTTGTTGCTACCTTGTCTTACATGACACCCTGGTCTTCTGTTGTGCCAGGTAGCTCTTAACCTCCATGCCTCCTTGTTAATTAATTAGCCCATTTCTTCCCCCTCATCTTCCTTTCTTATATTCTTTACATTTATTTGTCTTTACCTTGTTGCTACCTTGGCTTACATGACACCCTGGTCTTCTGCTCTGTCAGGTAGCTCTTAACCTCCATGTCTACTTGTTACTTAATTAGCCCCTTTCTTCCCCCTCATCTTCCTTTCTTATATTCTTTACATTTATTTGCCTTTACCTTGTTGCTACCTCGTGTTACATGACACCCTGGTCTTCTGCTCTGTCAGGTAGCTCTTAACCTCCATGTCTCCTTGTTACTTAATTAGCCCCATTCTTCCCCCTCATTTTCCTTTCTTATATTTTTTACATTTACTTGTCTTTACCTTGTTGCTACCTTGGCTTACATGACACCCTGGTCTTCTGTTCTGCCAGGTAGCTCTTAACCTCCATGCCTCCTTGTTACTTAATTAGTCCCATTCTTCCCCCTCATCTTCCTTTCTTAGATTCTTCACATTTATTTGTCTTTACCTTGTTGCTACTTTGGCTTACATGACACCCTGGTCTTCTGCTCTGTCAGGTAGCTCTTAACCTCCATGCCTCCTTGTTACTTAATTAGTCCCTTTCCTCAGTCTCATCTTCCTTTCTTATATTCTTTACATTTATTTTTCTTTACCTTGTTGCTACCTTGGCTTACATGATACCGTGGTCTTCTGCTCTGTCAGGTAGCTCTTAACCTCCATGCCTCCTTGTTACTTTATTAGTCCCTTTCCTCCCCCTCATCTTCCTTTCTTATATTCTTTAAATTTATTTGTCTTTACCTTGTTGCTACCTTGGCTTACATGATGCCGTGGTCTTCTGCTCTGCCAGGTAGCTCTTAACCTCCATGCCTCCTTGTTACTTTATTAGTCCCTTTCCTCCCCCTCATCTTCCTTTCTTATATTCTTTACATTTCTTGCCCATTTTTCTTTTACTTTCTGTAGGAACTCAACAATATTTACCTTCTTTTCCTCCTTTCCCGTTAACATTTTTATAGCTACTGTCCTCTTATGCACTTTCTCCCATTTTTCCTCCCAAACATTTTTTTTTCCACATTGCAACCTCCTCGCATTCTGTTACATAGAGTTCTATACTTTCTTTTCCCCCACACAGTTCACAAATTCCCTTTTCCCTACCTCTTATCCCTCTTAGAAATATTGTTCCTGTTCTCATCCAAGCTAACCCTTTTCTCTCTTTCCTATTGCAGTAATCTACATATGCTTCTCGTCTCAAGTTTCTTTTTATTTGTTTGTAAAGTTGTAATGATTTCATATTTTCTAGACTTACCCTTATTTCCTGTCTTTCTACAAATTCTATTCTGCATTTTACCAATTTATCACATCGCAGGCATTTATTTCTTGTAATGTCAGGTTAATTTAGAACAATGGGTGTGTAGCAGTTCGGCACATTAGCAATTGGGCATATCTAGGTTTCAGGGGGAGGGAGTTGTTTTTCTCTAATATACTCGCACTAGTTAGGGCCTTGAAGGATGATGCAGAATACTAGGGATATGTTTTCGATGGAAAATGACTTAACTTGGAGGGTAAAAAATGAAGAAAGTCTAGAATTACACTTGACAACAGGATTGCCAATAGCCTGAAAGATCTTGAGGAAACTAGAGATTTCAGAAAATATCTGAAAACTCTTGCATAAATTAAATTAATGACAAATTCTGTTTTATACGAATGAACTTAAATGATGAAGAACTCTAAAGAATTTTTTTCTGAATGAGCTTGTAGATAAATGTAAGCTAAATTATGGACCAAGAAAACATAAAACCCATTGAGGAGTTTTATCAGAACGAAGAAAGCGTAATACTTATAATAACAAAGATATAAATTTTTTGGTGGTGCGATAGGAGATCGCCTTCACGTGGTGTGCCCCGGAAACAGTATGCTTTAAGTAGGCATAAGCTGCCTCTTCGGTTAAGGAGAGTTTTAGAGAGATTGAGGTGGAAGTGTATAGGTTTTTAAAAGGGAATTTATAGAAATTATGGTGGATATTGATGTGTTTATAACAGTTTTGTAAGAGTTTGAGGAGGATGTTGATGTGTTTTTAGGAGTGGTTGAATAGAGAGTGAGGTGGTTATTGAGTTTGTGAGAGGAGATTGAAGGAGTTTGAGGGTGATTGAAGTATTTTAGGAGCCAGTTAATAGAGGCTGATGTGAATTTTTTATATGGTGAATTTTAGGAGAATTTGTATAATGGATTATTATGTAAATATAAATGTTTGGTTAAGAGTGTATTGTTTTGTTAAAGTGTGTTGTTGGTTTTGATATTTTAGAGTGTTGTTTGTTTAAAGAATATAGAGTGTGAGTGTGTGTGTGGTGTTTTAGGGCCCGTCGACAACAATGTCATTTGGGCATAGAAAAAATTATTTGTTGTTATAGGGTAATATCGTTGAATTGTTTAATTGAAGATATAGTTTGGTTAATATGATTGTTTTGATTTTCATATGAGTGAATTTTAAGGTGGAAGTTATAATTTTTAAATGAATTTAAAATATGGATTTTTATTAAAAAATTGGATTTTAATGGGATTTAATATGATGGATAATATTTGGTTAAATAGATGAGATGTATTTGGATTGGATAATTGTATGTGATTGTATTGGTATGGTGGTTGATTATGATAAAAATAAGTTAATTAATGTTTATATATCTGATGAATAGATGGTATGTGATGTATAAGATTAAGGAGTATAAAGTATTTGTTTAATTATTTTGGATGATTGATAAATTGAAATGAATATTTTTTTCTTTGTATGTTTGATTTTTGGATTATTATAAAATAAATTATAAATTTTATATATTTGGTATAGTTATTATAAAGAAGTTTTTTATGTATTTAGTACGTATGAGGGTCTTATTTTTGTATGATATGATTAAATGAGTTGATATGAATGTTGTAAATTTAATTTTTAAATTTTTGTATGATAAGATGAGATGAAATGAGTGTATTGTATGATTGGTTTTGTATTGTAAATTTTTAAACTTTTTTCTTATTAGTTAAAATGAATTAAATATGTTGATTAAATTAATTTTGGTTGAAGTATTTATATTGGATAATTTTGATGAGTAGATGATAAGAGATGAATAATAGGTAAGAAGAGGTAAATGTCATTTTAGTTTAAATTAATAATATAGAATATTTTTATTTTGTTTAAGTATGTTCTGAATATGGTATTAAGCTGATGTGAATATATATAGAATGTGTAGAGAAATTATATGATATGAATTTTGTTAGATAAATTTTTAAAATTGTATGAATGAGATGATTGAAATAAGTTATTTAATTTGATGTTTTAAAGTTTTGATTTAAATGAGTTTTGAAGTTATTTTGTAGTTTTAATTGTAAATCATTTTGTGACATTTAATACTGGGTGCCGGTATATTTTTCTTTTTCTGTAGTTGTAGATATTTAGCTTGTTACCAGTTAAATTATTTACTGGATTCCAGTAATTTTGTAGTTAATTTCAAATTAACTAAATTGGTAGTCTTTCTATAATTTTTTAAATTTTTTTTTATTTAAATTGTTTTATATTTTGTTTATATCATCTGAAAAATGATTATGTAGTTTGTTGTTTCTTGTTTAATAAATGTAAAATTTGGAAATTACGTCCCGGTTTTAGTAATTAGGTACCGGGACGGAGAATTTTCAGATTTTATTTTATTTTTTTTATTTTTTTATTTTTGTGATTCTCTTAATCCCCAGTACCTGTAACCGGTTTTACTGGTTGATCCGCGTGCCCAATTGCTAATGTGCCCAATTACTATAGATTCTTTACAATACTTTATATTAGAGCAAAGTTCTGTTAGGTTCGTTTAGAATAGGTTGGAGTCATTTAGGGTACGTTAGGTTAGAGTTAGGTTATGCGAAGTTAGGACAGCTAGGTTAGGTCAGGGTGTTTTACGTTCAGTTAGGCATGCCTAACAAACTTCATTTCTGAAGAACTGCCTAATTGTTTTTCAGATCTTACGAAATGACGAAATTTACCATAAGTCCTGGACATTTGCAGTGCCTGTCATATACATGAAGAGGCAAATGTTTATGTATGTATGTATGTATGTATGTATTTATTGACTGCAATTGGGTACTACCCGGTGGCAGAGTTAAGAATACAGATCAAATTACAAATACTAGATTTACAACAATAACACAGTAAACAATACAAACATGATATTATTTTACTTTAGTCACTTAAAGCATATCTAATTACTTCTCTATTTACATATTATATACCATTATAATTCAAAAGTTAAACTATAAACCATCTAGATTTTTTCTAAATTTCTTCAGCGACAGGGGACAGCCCTGAAAGACTGCTACAGGCAATTCATTCCATTCTTCAATGGTTCTATTAACAAAAGAAATTTTTCCTACGTCGGTTCTGTATCTTCTACCCTTAATTTTATACCTATGATCGTTTCGTCCATAACAATCCGGATTATCTAACCTTACACTAACGTCCACCCATGCCTTTACACCAGCATTAGCTTTGAATAATGCTACCAACCTATGTTTTTTACGCCTAATTCTTAATTCCTCCCATTTAGTCTCATTCCCTTTTATAGGCCCAAAATACTTGCCTCTTTTTATGAATTTTATTGCCCTCTTCTGTATTTTTTCTAATGGATCGATTTGCTTAGCTCTATACGGGTCCCAGCATGCTACTCCATATTCCATAACCAGCCGCACTAAGGCCTTGTAGGCAATTTCCCTGGACCTAGCGCGCCCCTTTTTCAATATTCTCATTACGAAATGTAATGCATTCCACGCATTCCTAGATGTGGAATTTACTTGTTCGTCCCATCCAGCATTACTTGCCAGGTACACTCCCAAGTATTTGCAGCTGTCCACCTGCGGAATTTGCACCCTCCCATGTGATAGTTAACAATAATTTTGCCCTTAGTTCTACTAAAAACAATGGACTTACTTTTCTTGGCATTAATTGGCATTTTGTTAGCCGCAGCCCAATTACAGATTTCATTTAAATCATCCTGAAGAGCGGTTTCATGAACTGTATTCCGAATTTTATTATAAATGATACAATCGTCTGCAAACAACCTTATCTGGCAGTTAATATTAACAGCGATGTCATTAACAAAAATGAGAAACAGTAAAGGCCCTAGTACTGAGCCTTGCGGCACACCCGAACTTACAGTTCCACTATCGGACAACTCTTTACCAACTTTAACTTTTTGCGTTCTCCCTTTCAAAAAATGTTTAACCCATAATACTACGCGTTTGTCAATTCCTGTATTAGCTAGCTTACAAATAAGTAAAGTATGTGGCACTACATCAAAAGCTTTAGAAAAGTCAAATTACCACTGCATCAGTTCTTCCCCCTGCATCTACCTCATCTGCCAAATCTTGAAATAATGAAGTAATTTGACTTTCGCACGAATACCCAGGTCTAAATCCATGTTGCGCTTCATTAAACCACTTTTTATTTTCTAACTCCTCTCTTATATATTCTGCAATTAAATGCTCCATTAATTTACATACTACTGAAGTTAGACTAACTGGCCGATAATTATTTATTTCTGTTTTATTACCCCCTTTATAAATCGGAACTATAATAGCTGTTTTCCAGTCTTCCGGTAAGGCACAGTTGTTAATTGACATGTTGAACAAGAGCATTAGATAGGGAATCATGGCTTCACCCCCAAGTTTTAATACTTCAGTAGGTATATTATCTGGTCCCCTTGATTTTCGGTTTTGTAGCATCTTAATCCTTTTGCGTAATTTGGGCGCCATTATTTGAAAACTCGTTTCTCCACTCTCCCCAATTTCCTGTTCGGAACTATCGTCGGATTTAAGAAAAACCGATACAAAATGCGAATTTAATATATTAGCTTTGTCCCTATCACTTAATACATCTATCCCATTAACGTTAAAATCTGGTATGCTCTCTTTATTTCCCCTGCGTCTTTTTACATAATTGTAAAATGATCTCCAACAATTATTTGTCCCGCTAAAAACGTTATCTAAGAATCGTTCCTGCGCTTGCAACTTTTCGTCTTGTAATTGTTTAACTAATTCTTTAAATTTGTTAAGATGCCATTCTGATATCTTCCTTTTATTATAAGCGTGCCTAGTCTTTCTTTTAAGTTTCCTATTACATTTTGTATAAAATGTTTGATACAAAACGTGATCTTTCCATTGCCTGCTAAAATACAAATTAGAAACATAATACTAAAGAAGTTTTTAAATGTGTTTCATCTAATCGGACGGTGAATGTACGAAATTGTTGAAACTATATTCAAATAGACAGTTGAATGTGAGGCAGAAGGCTATAAAAGCCAAGCAGCCAATGCGACATCTACTTTATTGGCGACCCGAACAGCTCCTGTCGTGTTGGATTTTCTTTCAAGCGAGGTGAAAGTGACTGAGTGACTGCTTTTACCTCACTTTCTTTCCTTCACATGTCAGCGGCAACTGTCTCATCCAGTAGTTAGTGCAGTCAGTGCTGATGAGGCCCGCATCTCGTAAAGCTTTCAGTTCACCTCGCATTAAGTCAGTCACGACGCATTTGAATCTCTGGAAACTTTGTCGGAAACCAAGTTTCTCGTGAGAGACGGAATTCATTTACCTCACCTGCTCAAACATTATTCATCATGAATTGCATTCACACGGCATTCTCTATTCATAACATATTCAAATACATACATTATGTACGAGGGCTGTTCAATAAAGAATGATCATAATTTTTACGGTCATAAGTTTTCGTACTAAAATTCAATCTTATTATATTCTGTTAGCTTAATGTAAAACAAACACGCCGTAGTAGTTTCATTGTTGGTACTCCTGGTTCCCGCCTGTGAGAACCAGGCAAGTTCAGACATGTTCAGTATCGCATACCGCTGCAATGGAGGTAACATGCAGTTAAAGTTGATGTTAGAGGAAGATCCGAAGTTTCTTTCAAACGTAATCACTGCTGATGAAACTTGGCTACATCATTTTGATCCTGAGAGCAAACAGCAAAGTTCAGTGTGGAAATCTCCTTCATCAACAACCCCCCAAAAAGCAAAAGTGGTTGCTTCTGGTGGGAAAGTTATGGTCATCTCATTCTTTGATATTCATGGAATGGTTTATCAGCATGTTGTACCTGCACACACATCAGTAACTGGACAATACTACAGGAATGTCCTGAAAACATTGCAAGTCCATATCAGGTGCAAAAGAGCACATTTCCGTGAAGCAGGCTGGATGCTGCACCACGATAATGCGTGGCCGCATATTGCCAATGTTGTTGAATATCTTGCAAAAATCAACGTGAAGTGCATCCCTCACCCTCCCTATAGTTCGGATTTAGCCCCATGCGACTTTTTTCTATTCCCTAACTTGAAGAAACGCCTTCGTGGGAAGCATTATCCATCATCAGAAGCAGTGGTGAAGGCTGTGGAGGCGATTTTGAAAGATCTCTCAAAAATGATTTCCAGCATGTCTTTGAAACCCTGGGACAAGTGCATCGCATTTAAGGGAGACTATTTTGAGAAGGACCATCAAAATTACGAGTAGGAATAAAGGTAGATTGTCAAAAAAAGGTCATCATTTTTTATTGAACAGCCCTCGTTCTGTTTTGGAGAGATCGTGTTTTTCATGATATTTCTATGGTTCTTGACACTCTGGGAAGTGGTTTCCCAGCATTTTTTTCTACCAATCCAAAACACTTACATCTTCTGCTGTTTTTGACACTATTATTATTATTATTATTATTATTATTATTATTATTATTATTATTATTATTATTATTATTATTATTATTATTATTATTATTATTATTATTATTATTATTATTATTATTATTATTATTATTATTATTATTATTATTATTATTATTATTATTATTATTATTATTATTATTATTATTATTATTATTATTATTATTATTATTATTATTATTATTATTATTATTATTATTATTATTATTATTATTATTATTATTATTATTATTATTATTATTATTATTATTATTATTATTATTATTATTATTATTATTATTATTATTATTATTATTATTATTATTATTATTATTATTATTATTATTATTATTATTATTATTATTATTATTATTATTATTATTATTATTATTATTATTATTATTATTATTATTATTATTATTATTATTATTATTATTATTATTATTATTATTATTATTATTATTATTATTATTATTATTATTATTATTATTATTATTATTATTATTATTATTATTTATAGAAGATAATCCACCCCAGACTACCATATACATACAGCATTTTGATTTTCGCAAGCACGACTTTAATGCTATTTAAGTTAATGGGTGGAAATTAATCATTTCTTTACATTAGCCCTATGTAGATTAAAGTTTTGGATAGATAGAGTCAACTCAAAAAATTCAATGCTACGGCCGGGATTTGAACCACGGATCTCCTGGTTTCCGTCCAATCGCTCTTGCCCATTGAGCTACCATGGCCAACGTTCCGTCCTGAGATTAAATTCTCCAATTGACTCGTATATTTTCCAGGTAAACCACTAGGGAAATACCTGTAAGTCACTACAGACGATGTATCTCGAATACAAGGGCCCCTAGTGGTCTACCGAGAAAACACATGGAGAATTTAAAGTCTACTGTATCCTCATATTCCTACAATAAAGCTAACAGATAATATGTATCTCGAATTAGAGTGGTAAGTGTTTGTACAAGAGTATAGAAGGTCATGTGTGTACAGTACATCAGGTATTCCCCTTGTAATCACACAGAAAATGAAGCTAGTCACAGTGAAGCAACAAATATTACACACATAAAAATATTTGTAACAGAATCTCTACTTAACTTACGTATTTGATGCTAATACTTACTTCTTCTTTATAAAATAGATTTCAAAAGAATATCGCTTTCATCTTCAGTCAAACTCCGTTGTTAAGGAAATCTCGGTTACCATTTTTGGTCATTTAAACAATTAAATGGTCCCATAGAGTTAATAGTGTGGGAAAAACATTTACTTTTAAAAATAAATATCGCTTAATGAATTTTGACGTACCGGCAATTGATTCTGCTTTTAGGTTTGTTTCGTCTTCAGATGTTGGTAATGCTGGAGACGTTGCATAACAAAAGAAAAAAAAAACACACGGAATATTAACATCAACTTCTTAAGTTAAGCGGAGATTCTGTTACAAATATTTTTATTTGTCTAATATTCCCCTTGTACTTTTATTATTAAATTCCGTACCTTCTTATTTCTCTCTTCTTATACCACCACATCCGCATATTTTTAAAGTCATTTTCCCTCAATTTTTGTTCTTATTTTTCTAAACCTTCACAATTTCTTGGATAATATTCTACACTTTCCTCATATTCAAATACTCCTTTATAAATTTTTAACTTTCTTTGTATTTAAATAATAACGAAATAACTTTAAACAATGTTACATATTTACTTATATATTCACAGCGAGGGTTAAGTACAGAACTGCGTGTTAAGTAACGCACACGTTTCCCGTTGCATTGTTGGACATAATTACCATTGTTTATGTTAACTGGGAGAACTTTGTAACAATTAGTGGGGGCTTTATTACCAAGCCCTTTGAGAAATTATGATTGGTATTTATAGCAGCAACAGTGTAATTCAATTTCAAGTGTGGTGCTAGAAATAATGAAAATAAAGGGCACAATGCACAAGCGTTAAGGAACAATAATTTGGAACTAGTCGGGGAGGGGTTAGTTTAATCTTGTTAACGTTAATTGCGTATCGAGCGGGAGAGTTCAAGTATCGTGTGAGGGAGTTACGTATCCTTAGCACCATCAACTCTTCTGTCATTCACGTCTTTGCGTAATGGACAGTAGTATGCAGCGTATACGGCGGAAACATCTGTTTTCTTCCCTCGCAAGTAGTCTGCCAAGAATACCTTAGAAAGGTGGTCAGATATGTTTCATCTGTAAACGTTACGGATCCCCTTAGGTTCGATGTAACTCTCTTCGTGGTGCAGCCCTCTTGCCCTAGTCGCAAACGGAGCAGCCTTCTATTAGGGCAATCCTCACCTCAAGGGTGGGGGGACTTCCAACACACTTGCTATGGAGAGACGCAGCACGCAGTGGGAATAAAAGATATACGGAATTTTTATTGCAATTGAACGACTTTCCCTACTCTTGTACAGACACTCATTCCTCTATCTACTCCAACATAAACATCTTATTCTTAATTTTATTGTAGCAATATGGGAATACAGTAGACTTTAAGTGATAGTCAAATGTTTTGAAACTGGTTGTCCAGGTGACGGTCTTTGACATTACGTTCTATTTGTATGTCCAAGAGATAAAAAATGAATAACGACAAGGGAATATGGGAATACAGTAGACTTTAAGTGATAGTCAAATGTTTTAAAACTGGTTGTCTAGGTGACGGTCTTTGACATTACGTTCTATTTGTATGTCCAAGAGATAAAAAATGAATAACGACAAGGGAATATGGAATACAGTAGACTTTAAGTGATAGTCAAATGTTTTAAAACTGGTTGTCCAGGTGACGGTCTTTGACATTACGTTCTATTTGTATGTCCAAGAGATAAAAAATGAATAACGACAAGGGAATATGGGAATACAGTAGACTTTAAGTGATAGTCAAATGTTTTAAAACTGGTTGTCCAGGTGACGGTCTTTGACATTACGTTCTATTTGTATGTCCAAGAGATAAAAAATGAATAACGACAAGGGAATATGGAATACAGTAGACTTTAAGTGATAGTCAAATGTTTTAAAACTGGTTGTCTAGATGACGGTCTTTGACATTACGTTCTATTTGTATGTCCAAGAGATAAAAAATGAATAACGACAAGGGAATATGGGGATACAGTAGACTTTAAGTGATAGTCAAATGTTTTAAAACAGGTTGTCTAGCTGACGGTCTTTGAGATTACGTTCTATTTGTATGTCCAAGAGATAAAAAATGAATAACGACAAGGGAATATGGGAATACAGTAGACTTTAAGTGATAGTCAAATGTTTTAAAACTGGTTGTCTAGCTGACGGTCTTTGAGATTACGTTCTATTTGTATGTCCAAGAGATAAAAAATGAATAACGACAAGGGAATATAGGAATACAGTAGACTTTAAGTGATAGTCAAATGTTTTAAAACTGGTTGTCTAGATGACGGTCTTTGACATTACGTTCTATTTGTATGTCCAAGAGATAAAAAATGAATAACGACAAGGGAATATAGGAATACAGTAGACTTTAAGTGATAGTCAAATGTTTTAAAACTGGTTGTCTAGATGACGGTCTTTGACATTACGTTCTATTTGTATGTCCAAGAGATAAAAAATGAATAACGACAAGGGAATATAGGAATACAGTAGACTTTAAGTGATAGTCAAATGTTTTAAAACTGGTTGTCTAGATGACGGTCTTTGACATTACGTTCTAGTTGTATGTCCAAGAGATAAAAAATGAATAACGACAAGGGAATATAGGAATACAGTAGACTTTAAGTGATAGTCAAATGTTTTAAAACTGGTTGTCTAGATGACGGTCTTTGACATTACGTTCTATTTGTATGTCCAAGAGATAAAAAATGAATAACGACAAGGGAATATAGGAATACAGTAGACTTTAAGTGATAGTCAAATGTTTTAAAACTGGTTGTCTAGATGACGGTCTTTGACATTACGTTCTATTTGTATGTCCAAGAGATAAAAAATGAATAACGACAAGGGAATATGGGAATACAGTAAACTTTAAGTGATAGTCAAATGTTTTAAAACTGGTTGTCTAGATGACGGTCTTTGACATTACGTTCTATTTGTATGTCCAAGAGATAAAAAATGAATAACGACAAGGGAATATAGGAATACAGTAGACTTTAAGTGATAGTCAAATGTTTTAAAACTGGTTGTCTAGATGACGGTCTTTGACATTACGTTCTATTTGTATGTCCAAGAGATAAAAAATGAATAACGACAAAGGAATATGGGAATACAGTAGACTTTAAGTGATAGTCAAATGTTTTAAAACTGGTTGTCTAGATGACGGTCTTTGACATTACGTTCTATTTGTATGTCCAAGAGATAAAAAATGAATAACGACAAGGGAATATGGGAATACAGTAGACTTTAAGTGATACTCAAATGTTTTAAAACTGGTTGTCTAGATGACGGTCTTTGACATTACGTTCTATTTGTATGTCCAAGAGATAAAAAATGAATAACGACAAGGGAATATGGGAATACAGTAGACTTTAAGTGATAGTCAAATGTTATAAAACTGGTTGTCTAGGTGACGGTCTTTGACATTACGTTCTATTTGTATGTCCAAGAGATAAAAAATGAATAACGACAAGGGAATATGGGAATACAGTAAACTTTAAGTGATAGTCAGATGTTTTAAAACTTGTTGTCTAGATGACGGTTTTTGACATTACGTTCTATTTGTATGTCCAAGAGATAAAAAATGAATAACGACAAGGGAATATGGGAATACAGTAGACTTTAAGTGATAGTCAAATGTTTTAAAACTGGTTGTCTAGATGACGGTCTTTGACATTACGTTCTATTTGTATGTCCAAGAGATAAAAAATGAATAACGACAAGGGAATATGGGAATACAGTAGACTTTAAGTGATAGTCAAATGTTGTAAAACTGGTTGTCTAGGTGACGGTCTTTGACATTACGTTCTATTTGTATGTCCAAGAGATAAAAAATGAATAACGACAAGGGAATATGGGAATACAGTAGACTTTAAGTGATAGTCAAATGTTTTAAAACTGGTTGTCTAGATGACGGTCTTTGACATTACGTTCTATTTGTATGTCAAAGAGATAAAAAATGAATAACTACAAGGGAATATGGGAATACAGTAGACTTTAAGTGATAGTCAAATGTTGTAAAACTGGTTGTCTAGATGACGGTCTTTGACATTACGTTCTATTTGTATGTCCAAGAGATAAAAATGAATAACGCCAAGGGAATATGGGAATACAGTAGACTTTAAGTAATAGTCAAATGTTTTAAAACTGGTTGTCTAGATGACGATCTTTGACATTACGTTCTATTTGTATGTCGAAGAGATAAAAAATGAATAACGACAAGGGAATATGGGAATACAGTAGACTTTAAGTGATAGTCAAATGTTTTAAAACTGGTTGTCTAGGTGACGGTCTTTGACATTACGTTCTATTTGTATGTCGAAGAGATAAAAAATGAATAACGACAAGGGAATATGGGAATACAGTAGACTTTAAGTGATAGTCAAATGTTTTAAAACTCGTTGTCTAGATGACGGTCTTTGACATTACGTTCTATTTGTATGTCCAAGAGATAAAAAATGAATAACGACAAGGGAATATGGGAATACAGTAGACTTTAAGTGATAGTCAAATGTTTTAAAACTGGTTGTCTAGGTGACGGTCTTTGACATTACGTTCCATTTGTATGTCCAAGAGATAAAAAATGAATAACGACAAGGGAATATGGGAATACAGTAGACTTTAAGTGATAGTCAAATGTTTTAAAACTGGTTGTCTAGGTGACGGTCTTTGACATTACGTTCCATTTGTATGTCCAAGAGATAAAAAATGAATAACGACAAGGGAATATGGGAATACAGTAGACTTTAAGTGATAGTCAAATGTTTTAAAACTGGTTGTCTAGGTGACGGCCTTTGACATTACGTTCTATTTGTATGTCCAAGAGATAAAAAATGAATAACGACAAGGGAATATGGGAATACAGTAGACTTTAAGTGATAGTCAAATGTTTTAAAACTGGTTGTCTAGGTGACGGTCTTTGACATTACGTACTATTGGCATGTCCAAAAGTTAAAAAATGAATAACGACAAGGGAATATGGGAATACAGTAGACTTTAAGTGATAGTCAAATGTTTTAAAACTGGTTGTCTAGGTGACGGTCTTTGACATTACGTTCCATTTGTATGTCCAAGAGATAAAAAATGAATAACGACAAGGGAATATGGGAATACAGTAGACTTTAAGTGATAGTCAAATGTTTTAAAACTGGTTGTCTAGATGACGGTCATTGACATTACGTTCTATTTGTATGTCCAAGAGATAAAAAATGAATAACGACAAGGGAATATGGGAATACAGTAGACTCTAAGTGATAGTCAAATGTTTTAAAACTGGTTGTCTAGGTGACGGTCTTTGACATTACGTACTATTGGTATGTCCAAAAGTTAAAAAATGAATAACTACAAGGGAATATGGGAATACAGTAGACTTTAAGTGATAGTCAAATGTTTTAAAACTGGTTGTCTAGGTGACGGTCTTTGACATTACGTTCCATTTGTATGTCCAACAGATAAAAAATGAATAACTACAAGGGAATATGGGAATACAGTAGACTTTAAGTGATAGTCAAATGTTTTAAAACTGGTTGTCTAGATGACGATCTTTGACATTACGTTCTATTTGTATGTCGAAGAGATAAAAAATGAATAACGACAAGGGAATATGGGAATACAGTAGACTTTAAGTGATAGTCAAATGTTTTAAAACTGGTTGTCTAGGTGACGGTCTTTGACATTACGTTCTATTTGTATGTCGAAGAGATAAAAAATGAATAACGACAAGGGAATATGGGAATACAGTAGACTCTAAGTGATAGTCAAATGTTTTAAAACTGGTTGTCTAGGTGACGGTCTTTGACATTACGTACTATTGGTATGTCCAAAAGTTAAAAAATGAATAACTACAAGGGAATATGGGAATACAGTAGACTTTAAGTGATAGTCAAATGTTTTAAAACTGGTTGTCTAGGTGACGGTCTTTGACATTACGTTCCATTTGTATGTCCAACAGATAAAAAATGAATAACTACAAGGGAATATGGGAATACAGTAGACTTTAAGTGATAGTCAAATGTTTTAAAACTGGTTGTCTAGATGACGATCTTTGACATTACGTTCTATTTGTATGTCGAAGAGATAAAAAATGAATAACGACAAGGGAATATGGGAATACAGTAGACTTTAAGTGATAGTCAAATGTTTTAAAACTGGTTGTCTAGGTGACGGTCTTTGACATTACGTTCTATTTGTATGTCGAAGAGATAAAAAATGAATAACGACAAGGGAATATGGGAATACAGTAGACTTTAAGTGATAGTCAAATGTTTTAAAACTCGTTGTCTAGATGACGGTCTTTGACATTACGTTCTATTTGTATGTCGAAGAGATAAAAAATGAATAACGACAAGGGAATATGGGAATACAGTAGACTTTAAGTGATAGTCAAATGTTTTAAAACTGGTTGTCTAGGTGACGGCCTTTGACATTACGCTCTATTTGTATGTCCAAGAGATAAAAAATGAATAACGACAAGGGAATATGGGAATACAGTAGACTTTAAGTGATAGTCAAATGTTTTAAAACTGGTTGTCTAGGTGACGGTCTTTGACATTACGTACTATTGGCATGTCCAAAAGTTAAAAAATGAATAACGACAAGGGAATATGGGAATACAGTAGACTTTAAGTGATAGTCAAATGTTTTAAAACTGGTTGTCTAGGTGACGGTCTTTGACATTACGTTCCATTTGTATGTCCAAGAGATAAAAAATGAATAACGACAAGGGAATATGGGAATACAGTAGACTTTAAGTGATAGTCAAATGTTTTAAAACTGGTTGTCTAGATGACGGTCTTTGACATTACGTTCTATTTGTATGTCCAAGAGATAAAAAATGAATAACGACAAGGGAATATGGGAATACAGTAGACTTTAAGTGATAGTCAAATGTTTAAAACTGGTTGTCTAGATGACGGTCTTTGACATTACGTTCTATTTGTATGTCCAAGAGATAAAAAATGAATAACGACAAGGGAATATGGGAATACAGTAGACTCTAAGTGATAGTCAAATGTTTTAAAACTGGTTGTCTAGGTGACGGTTTTTGACATTACGTTCTATTTGTATGTCCAAGAGATAAAAAATGAATAACGACAAGGGAATATGGGAATACAGTAGACTTTAAGTGATAGTCAAATGTTTTAAAACTGGTTGTCTAGATGACGGTCTTTGACATTACGTTCTATTTGTATGTCCAAGAGATAAAAAATGAATAACGACAAGGGAATATGGGAATACAGTAGACTTTAAGTGATAGTCAAATGTTTTAAAACTGGTTGTCTAGATGACGGTCTTTGACATTACGTTCTATTTGTATGTCCAAGAGATAAAAAATGAATAACTACAAGGGAATATGGGAATACAGTAGACTTTAAGTGATAGTCAAATGTTGTAAAACTGGTTGTCTAGGTGACGGTCTTTGACATTACGTTCTATTTGTATGTCCAAGAGATAAAAAATGAATAACGACAAGGGAATATGGGAATACAGTAGACTTTAAGTGATAGTCAAATGTTTTAAAACTGGTTGTCTAGATGACGGTCTTTGACATTACGTTCTATTTGTATGTCAAAGAGATAAAAAATGAATAACTACAAGGGAATATGGGAATACAGTAGACTTTAAGTGATAGTCAAATGTTGTAAAACTGGTTGTCTAGATGACGGTCTTTGACATTACGTTCTATTTGTATGTCCAAGAGATAAAAATGAATAACGCCAAGGGAATATGGGAATACAGTAGACTTTAAGTAATAGTCAAATGTTTTAAAACTGGTTGTCTAGATGACGATCTTTGACATTACGTTCTATTTGTATGTCGAAGAGATAAAAAATGAATAACGACAAGGGAATATGGGAATACAGTAGACTTTAAGTGATAGTCAAATGTTTTAAAACTGGTTGTCTAGGTGACGGTCTTTGACATTACGTTCTATTTGTATGTCGAAGAGATAAAAAATGAATAACGACAAGGGAATATGGGAATACAGTAGACTTTAAGTGATAGTCAAATGTTTTAAAACTCGTTGTCTAGATGACGGTCTTTGACATTACGTTCTATTTGTATGTCCAAGAGATAAAAAATGAATAACGACAAGGGAATATGGGAATACAGTAGACTTTAAGTGATAGTCAAATGTTTTAAAACTGGTTGTCTAGGTGACGGTCTTTGACATTACGTTCCATTTGTATGTCCAAGAGATAAAAAATGAATAACGACAAGGGAATATGGGAATACAGTAGACTTTAAGTGATAGTCAAATGTTTTAAAACTGGTTGTCTAGGTGACGGTCTTTGACATTACGTTCCATTTGTATGTCCAAGAGATAAAAAGTGAATAACGACAAGGGAATATGGGAATACAGTAGACTTTAAGTGATAGTCAAATGTTTTAAAACTGGTTGTCTAGGTGACGGTCTTTGACATTACGTTCTATTTGTATGTCGAAGAGATAAAAAATGAATAACGACAAGGGAATATGGGAATACAGTAGACTCTAAGTGATAGTCAAATGTTTTAAAACTGGTTGTCTAGGTGACGGTCTTTGACATTACGTACTATTGGTATGTCCAAAAGTTAAAAAATGAATAACTACAAGGGAATATGGGAATACAGTAGACTTTAAGTGATAGTCAAATGTTTTAAAACTGGTTGTCTAGGTGACGGTCTTTGACATTACGTTCCATTTGTATGTCCAACAGATAAAAAATGAATAACTACAAGGGAATATGGGAATACAGTAGACTTTAAGTGATAGTCAAATGTTTTAAAACTGGTTGTCTAGATGACGATCTTTGACATTACGTTCTATTTGTATGTCGAAGAGATAAAAAATGAATAACGACAAGGGAATATGGGAATACAGTAGACTTTAAGTGATAGTCAAATGTTTTAAAACTGGTTGTCTAGGTGACGGTCTTTGACATTACGTTCTATTTGTATGTCGAAGAGATAAAAAATGAATAACGACAAGGGAATATGGGAATACAGTAGACTTTAAGTGATAGTCAAATGTTTTAAAACTCGTTGTCTAGATGACGGTCTTTGACATTACGTTCTATTTGTATGTCGAAGAGATAAAAAATGAATAACGACAAGGGAATATGGGAATACAGTAGACTTTAAGTGATAGTCAAATGTTTTAAAACTGGTTGTCTAGGTGACGGCCTTTGACATTACGCTCTATTTGTATGTCCAAGAGATAAAAAATGAATAACGACAAGGGAATATGGGAATACAGTAGACTTTAAGTGATAGTCAAATGTTTTAAAACTGGTTGTCTAGGTGACGGTCTTTGACATTACGTACTATTGGCATGTCCAAAAGTTAAAAAATGAATAACGACAAGGGAATATGGGAATACAGTAGACTTTAAGTGATAGTCAAATGTTTTAAAACTGGTTGTCTAGGTGACGGTCTTTGACATTACGTTCCATTTGTATGTCCAAGAGATAAAAAATGAATAACGACAAGGGAATATGGGAATACAGTAGACTTTAAGTGATAGTCAAATGTTTTAAAACTGGTTGTCTAGGTGACGGTCTTTGACATTACGTTCTATTTGTATGTCGAAGAGATAAAAAATGAATAACGACAAGGGAATATGGGAATACAGTAGACTTTAAGTGATAGTCAAATGTTTTAAAACTGGTTGTCTAGGTGACGGTCTTTGACATTACGTTCTATTTGTATGTCGAAGAGATAAAAAATGAATAACGACAAGGGAATATGGGAATACAGTAGACTCTAAGTGATAGTCAAATGTTTTAAAACTGGTTGTCTAGGTGACGGTCTTTGACATTACGTACTATTGGTATGTCCAAAAGTTAAAAAATGAATAACTACAAGGGAATATGGGAATACAGTAGACTTTAAGTGATAGTCAAATGTTTTAAAACTGGTTGTCTAGGTGACGGTCTTTGACATTACGTTCCATTTGTATGTCCAACAGATAAAAAATGAATAACTACAAGGGAATATGGGAATACAGTAGACTTTAAGTGATAGTCAAATGTTTTAAAACTGGTTGTCTAGATGACGATCTTTGACATTACGTTCTATTTGTATGTCGAAGAGATAAAAAATGAATAACGACAAGGGAATATGGGAATACAGTAGACTTTAAGTGATAGTCAAATGTTT
The DNA here is from genome assembly GCA_030765055.1 of Mantis religiosa. Classification (NCBI taxonomy): domain Eukaryota; kingdom Metazoa; phylum Arthropoda; class Insecta; order Mantodea; family Mantidae; genus Mantis; species Mantis religiosa. Next base: position 16,079,625 of record CM060959.1, on the reverse strand, counting down.
TAAAACTGGTTGTCTAGGTGACGGTCTTTGACATTACGTTCTATTTGTATGTCGAAGAGATAAAAAATGAATAACGACAAGGGAATATGGGAATACAGTAGACTTTAAGTGATAGTCAAATGTTTTAAAACTCGTTGTCTAGATGACGGTCTTTGACATTACGTTCTATTTGTATGTCGAAGAGATAAAAAATGAATAACGACAAGGGAATATGGGAATACAGTAGACTTTAAGTGATAGTCAAATGTTTTAAAACTGGTTGTCTAGGTGACGGCCTTTGACATTACGCTCTATTTGTATGTCCAAGAGATAAAAAATGAATAACGACAAGGGAATATGGGAATACAGTAGACTTTAAGTGATAGTCAAATGTTTTAAAACTGGTTGTCTAGGTGACGGTCTTTGACATTACGTACTATTGGCATGTCCAAAAGTTAAAAAATGAATAACGACAAGGGAATATGGGAATACAGTAGACTTTAAGTGATAGTCAAATGTTTTAAAACTGGTTGTCTAGGTGACGGTCTTTGACATTACGTTCCATTTGTATGTCCAAGAGATAAAAAATGAATAACGACAAGGGAATATGGGAATACAGTAGACTTTAAGTGATAGTCAAATGTTTTAAAACTGGTTGTCTAGATGACGGTCTTTGACATTACGTTCTATTTGTATGTCCAAGAGATAAAAAATGAATAACGACAAGGGAATATGGGAATACAGTAGACTTTAAGTGATAGTCAAATGTTTAAAACTGGTTGTCTAGATGACGGTCTTTGACATTACGTTCTATTTGTATGTCCAAGAGATAAAAAATGAATAACGACAAGGGAATATGGGAATACAGTAGACTCTAAGTGATAGTCAAATGTTTTAAAACTGGTTGTCTAGGTGACGGTTTTTGACATTACGTTCTATTTGTATGTCCAAGAGATAAAAAATGAATAACGACAAGGGAATATGGGAATACAGTAGACTTTAAGTGATAGTCAAATGTTTTAAAACTGGTTGTCTAGATGACGGTCTTTGACATTACGTTCTATTTGTATGTCCAAGAGATAAAAAATGAATAACGACAAGGGAATATGGGAATACAGTAGACTTTAAGTGATAGTCAAATGTTTTAAAACTGGTTGTCTAGATGACGGTCTTTGACATTACGTTCTATTTGTATGTCCAAGAGATAAAAAATGAATAACTACAAGGGAATATGGGAATACAGTAGACTTTAAGTGATAGTCAAATGTTGTAAAACTGGTTGTCTAGGTGACGGTCTTTGACATTACGTTCTATTTGTATGTCCAAGAGATAAAAAATGAATAACGACAAGGGAATATGGGAATACAGTAGACTTTAAGTGATAGTCAAATGTTTTAAAACTGGTTGTCTAGATGACGGTCTTTGACATTACGTTCTATTTGTATGTCAAAGAGATAAAAAATGAATAACTACAAGGGAATATGGGAATACAGTAGACTTTAAGTGATAGTCAAATGTTGTAAAACTGGTTGTCTAGATGACGGTCTTTGACATTACGTTCTATTTGTATGTCCAAGAGATAAAAATGAATAACGCCAAGGGAATATGGGAATACAGTAGACTTTAAGTAATAGTCAAATGTTTTAAAACTGGTTGTCTAGATGACGATCTTTGACATTACGTTCTATTTGTATGTCGAAGAGATAAAAAATGAATAACGACAAGGGAATATGGGAATACAGTAGACTTTAAGTGATAGTCAAATGTTTTAAAACTGGTTGTCTAGGTGACGGTCTTTGACATTACGTTCTATTTGTATGTCGAAGAGATAAAAAATGAATAACGACAAGGGAATATGGGAATACAGTAGACTTTAAGTGATAGTCAAATGTTTTAAAACTCGTTGTCTAGATGACGGTCTTTGACATTACGTTCTATTTGTATGTCCAAGAGATAAAAAATGAATAACGACAAGGGAATATGGGAATACAGTAGACTTTAAGTGATAGTCAAATGTTTTAAAACTGGTTGTCTAGGTGACGGTCTTTGACATTACGTTCCATTTGTATGTCCAAGAGATAAAAAATGAATAACGACAAGGGAATATGGGAATACAGTAGACTTTAAGTGATAGTCAAATGTTTTAAAACTGGTTGTCTAGGTGACGGTCTTTGACATTACGTTCCATTTGTATGTCCAAGAGATAAAAAGTGAATAACGACAAGGGAATATGGGAATACAGTAGACTTTAAGTGATAGTCAAATGTTTTAAAACTGGTTGTCTAGGTGACGGTCTTTGACATTACGTTCTATTTGTATGTCGAAGAGATAAAAAATGAATAACGACAAGGGAATATGGGAATACAGTAGACTCTAAGTGATAGTCAAATGTTTTAAAACTGGTTGTCTAGGTGACGGTCTTTGACATTACGTACTATTGGTATGTCCAAAAGTTAAAAAATGAATAACTACAAGGGAATATGGGAATACAGTAGACTTTAAGTGATAGTCAAATGTTTTAAAACTGGTTGTCTAGGTGACGGTCTTTGACATTACGTTCCATTTGTATGTCCAACAGATAAAAAATGAATAACTACAAGGGAATATGGGAATACAGTAGACTTTAAGTGATAGTCAAATGTTTTAAAACTGGTTGTCTAGATGACGATCTTTGACATTACGTTCTATTTGTATGTCGAAGAGATAAAAAATGAATAACGACAAGGGAATATGGGAATACAGTAGACTTTAAGTGATAGTCAAATGTTTTAAAACTGGTTGTCTAGGTGACGGTCTTTGACATTACGTTCTATTTGTATGTCGAAGAGATAAAAAATGAATAACGACAAGGGAATATGGGAATACAGTAGACTTTAAGTGATAGTCAAATGTTTTAAAACTCGTTGTCTAGATGACGGTCTTTGACATTACGTTCTATTTGTATGTCGAAGAGATAAAAAATGAATAACGACAAGGGAATATGGGAATACAGTAGACTTTAAGTGATAGTCAAATGTTTTAAAACTGGTTGTCTAGGTGACGGCCTTTGACATTACGCTCTATTTGTATGTCCAAGAGATAAAAAATGAATAACGACAAGGGAATATGGGAATACAGTAGACTTTAAGTGATAGTCAAATGTTTTAAAACTGGTTGTCTAGGTGACGGTCTTTGACATTACGTACTATTGGCATGTCCAAAAGTTAAAAAATGAATAACGACAAGGGAATATGGGAATACAGTAGACTTTAAGTGATAGTCAAATGTTTTAAAACTGGTTGTCTAGGTGACGGTCTTTGACATTACGTTCCATTTGTATGTCCAAGAGATAAAAAATGAATAACGACAAGGGAATATGGGAATACAGTAGACTTTAAGTGATAGTCAAATGTTTTAAAACTGGTTGTCTAGGTGACGGTCTTTGACATTACGTTCCATTTGTATGTCCAAGAGATAAAAAATGAATAACGACAAGGGAATATGGGAATACAGTAGACTTTAAGTGATAGTCAAATGTTTTAAAACTGGTTGTCTAGGTGACGGTCTTTGACATTACGTACTATTGGTATGTCCAAAAGTTAAAAAATGAATAACTACAAGGGAATATGGGAATACAGTAGACTTTAAGTGATAGTCAAATGTTTTAAAACTGGTTGTCTAGGTGACGGTCTTTGACATTACGTTCCATTTGTATGTCCAAGAGATAAAAAATGAATAACGACAAGGGAATATGGGAATACAGTAGACTTTAAGTGATAGTCAAATGTTTTAAAACTGGTTGTCTAGATGACGGTCTTTGACATTACGTTCCATTTGTATGTCCAAGAGATAAAAAGTGAATAACGACAAGGGAATATGGGAATACAGTAGACTTTAAGTGATAGTCAAATGTTTTAAAACTGGTTGTCTAGATGACGGTCTTTGACATTACGTTCTATTGGTATGTCCAAAAGATAAAAAATGAATAACGACAAGAGAATATGGGAATACAGTAGACTTTAAGTGATAGTCAAATGTTTTAAAACTGGTTGTCTAGATGACGGTCTTTGACATTACGTTCTATTGGTATGTCCAAAAGATAAAAAATGAATAACGACAAGGGAATATGGGAATACAGTAGACTTTAAGTGATAGTCAAATGTTTTAAAACTGGTTGTCTAGGTGACGGTCTTTGACATTACGTTCCATTTGTATGTCCAAGAGATAAAAAATGAATAACGACAAGGGAATATGGGAATACAGTAGACTTTAAGTGATAGTCAAATGTTTTAAAACTGGTTGTCTAGGTGACGGTCTTTGACATTACGTTCTATTTGTATGTCCAAAAGATAACAAATGAATAACGACAAGGCAATACGGGAATACAGTGGACTTTAAGTGATAGTCAAATGTTTTAAAACTGGTTGTCTAGATGACAGTCTTTGACATTACGTACTATTGGTATGTCCAAAAGATAAAAAATGAATAACGACAAGGGAATATGGGAATACAGTAGACTTTAAGTGATAGTCAAATGTTTTAAAACTGGTTGTCTAGATGACTGTCTTTGACATTACGTTCTATTGGTATGTCCAAAAGATAACAAATGAATAACGATAAGGCAATACGGGAATACAGTAGACTTTAAGTGATAGTCAAATGTTTTAAAACTGGTTGTCTAGATGACAGTCTTTGACATTACGTTCTATTTCTATGTCCAAGAGATAAAAAATGAATAACGACAAGGGAATATGGGAATACAGTAGACTTTAAGTGATAGTCAAATGTTTTAAAACTGGTTGTCTAGGTGACGGTCTTTGACATTACGTTCTATTTGTATGTCCAAGAGATAAAAAATGAATAACGACAAGGGAATATGGGAATACAGTAGACTTTAAGTGATAGTCAAATGTTTTAAAACTGGTTGTCTAGGTGACGGTCTTTGACATTATGTTCTATTTGTATGTCCAAGAGATAAAAAATGAATAACGACAAGGGAATATGGCAATACAGTAGACTTTAAGTGATAGTCAAACGTTTTAAAACTGGTTGTCTAGGTGACGGTGTGTGACATTACGTTCTATTTGCATGTCCAAGAGATAAAAAATGAATAACGACAAGGGAATATGGGAATACAGTAGACTTTAAGTGTAAAGTCAAATGTTTTAAAACTGGTTGTCTAGATGACGGTCTTTGACATTACGTTGTATTTGTATGTCCAAAAGATAACAAATGAATAACGACAAGGGAATATGGGAATACAGTAGACTTTAAGTGATAGTCAAATGTTTTAAAACTGGTTGTCTAGGTGACGGTCTTTGACATTATGTTCTATTTGTATGTCCAAGAGATAAAAAATGAATAACGACAAGGGAATATGGGAATACAGTAGACTTTAAGTGACAGTCAAATGTTTTAAAACTGGTTGTCTAGGTGACGGTCTTTGACATTACGTTCTATTTGTATGTCCAAGAGATAAAAAATGAATAACGACAAGGGAATATGGCAATACAGTAGACTTTAAGTGATAGTCAGACGTTTTAAAACTGGTTGTCTAGGTGACGGTCTTTGACATTATGTTCTATTTGTATGTCCAAGAGATAAAAAATGAATAACGACAAGGGAATATGGGAATACAGTACACTTTAAGTGATAGTCAAACGTTTTAAAACTGGTTGTCTAGGTGACGGTCTTTGACATTATGTTCTATTTGTATGTCCAAGAGATAAAAAATGAATAACGACAAGGGAATATGGGAATACAGTAGACTTTAAGTGAGAGTCAAATGTTTTAAAACTGGTTGTCTAGGTGACGGTCTTTGACATTACGTTCTATTTGTATGTCCAACAGATAAAAAATGAATAACTACAAGGGAATATGGGAATGCAGTAGACTTTAAGTGATGGTCAAATGTTTTAAAACTGGTTGTCTAGATGACGGTCTTTGACATTACGTTCTATTTGTATGTCGAAGAGATAAAAAATGAATAACGACAAGGGAATATGGGAATACAGTAGACTTTAAGTGAGAGTCAAATGTTTTAAAACTGGTTGTCTAGGTGACGGTCTTTGACATTACGTTCCATTTGTATGTCCAAGAGATAAAAAATGAATAACGACAAGGGAATATGGGAATACAGTAGACTTTAAGTGATAGTCAAATGTTTTAAAACTGGTTGTCTAGATGACGGTCATTGACATTACGCTCTATTTGTATGTCCAAGAGATAAAAAATGAATAACGACAAGGGAATATGGGAATACAGTAGACTCTAAGTGATAGTCAAATGTTTTAAAACTGGTTGTCTAGGTGACGGTCTTTGACATTACGTACTATTGGTATGTCCAAAAGTTAAAAAATGAATAACGACAAGGGAATATGGGAATACAGTAGACTTTAAGTGATAGTCAAATGTTTTAAAACTGGTTGTCTAGGTGACGGTCTTTGACATTACGTTCTATTTGTATGTCCAAGAGATAAAAAATGAATAACGACAAGGGAATATGGGAATACAGTAGACTTTAAGTGATAGTCAAATGTTTTAAAACTGGTTGTCTAGGTGACGGTCTTTGACATTACGTACTATTGGCATGTCCAAAAGTTAAAAAATGAATAACGACAAGGGAATATGGGAATACAGTAGACTTTAAGTGATAGTCAAATGTTTTAAAACTGGTTGTCTAGGTGACGGCCTTTGACATTACGTTCTATTTGTATGTCCAAGAGATAAAAAATGAATAACGACAAGGGAATATGGGAATACAGTAGACTTTAAGTGATAGTCAAATGTTTTAAAACTGGTTGTCTAGGTGACGGTCTTTGACATTACGTACTATTGGCATGTCCAAAAGTTAAAAAATGAATAACGACAAGGGAATATGGGAATACAGTAGACTTTAAGTGATAGTCAAATGTTTTAAAAGTGGTTGTCTAGGTGACGGTCTTTGACATTACGTTCCATTTGTATGTCCAAGAGATAAAAAATGAATAACGTCAAGGGAATATGGGAATACAGTAGACTTTAAGTGATAGTCAAATGTTTTAAAACTGGTTGTCTAGGTGACGGCCTTTGACATTACGTTCTATTTGTATGTCCAAGAGATAAAAAATGAATAACGACAAGGGAATATGGGAATACAGTAGACTTTAAGTGATAGTCAAATGTTTTAAAACTGGTTGTCTAGGTGACGGTCTTTGACATTACGTACTATTGGCATGTCCAAAAGTTAAAAAAAGAATAACGACAAGGGAATATGGGAATACAGTAGACTTTAAGTGATAGTCAAATGTTTTAAAACTGGTTGTCTAGGTGACGGTCTTTAACATTACGTTCCATTTGTATGTCCAAGAGATAAAAAATGAATAACGACAAGGGAATATGGGAATACAGTAGACTTTAAGTGATAGTCAAATGTTTTAAAACTGGTTGTCTAGATGACGGTCTTTGACATTACGTTCTATTTGTATGTCCAAGAGATAAAAAATGAATAACGACAAGGGAATATGGGAATACAGTAGACTTTAAGTGAGAGTCAAATGTTTTAAAACTGGTTGTCTAGGTGACGTTCTTTGACATTACGTACTATTGGTATGTCCAAAAGTTAAAAAATGAATAACGACAAGGGAATATGGGAATACAGTAGACTTTAAGTGATAGTCAAATGTTTTAAAACTGGTTGTCTAGGTGACGGTCTTTGACATTACGTTCCATTTGTATGTCCAAGAGATAAAAAATGAATAACGACAAGGGAATATGGGAATACAGTAGACTTTAAGTGATAGTCAAATGTTTTAAAACTGGTTGTCTAGATGACGGTCTTTGACATTACGTTCCATTTGTATGTCCAAGAGATAAAAAGTGAATAACGACAAGGGAATATGGGAATACAGTAGACTTTAAGTGATAGTCAAATGATTTAAAACTGGTTGTCTAGATGACGGTCTTTGACATTACGTTCTATTGGTATGTCCAAAAGATAAAAAATGAATAACGACAAGGGAATATGGGAATACAGTAGACTTTAAGTGATAGTCAAATGTTTTAAAACTGGTTGTCTAGATGACGGTCTTTGACATTACGTTCTATTGGTATGTCCAAAAGATAAAAAATGAATAACGACAAGGGAATATGGGAATACAGTAGACTTTAAGTGATAGTCAAATGTTTTAAAACTGGTTGTCTAGGTGACGGTCTTTGACATTACGTTCCATTTGTATGTCCAAGAGATAAAAAATGAATAACGACAAGGGAATATGGGAATACAGTAGACTTTAAGTGATAGTCAAATGTTTTAAAACTGTTTGTCTAGATGACGGTCTTTGACATTACGTTCTATTTGTATGTCCAAAAGATAACAAATGAATAACGACAAGGGAATATGGGAATACAGTAGACTTTAAGTGATAGTCAAATGTTTTAAAACTGGTTGTCTAGGTGACGGCCTTTGACATTACGTTCTATTTGTATGTCCAAGAGATAAAAAATGAATAACGACAAGGGAATATGGGAATACAGTAGACTTTAAGTGATAGTCAAATGTTTTAAAACTGGTTGTCTAGATGACGGTCATTGACATTACGTTCTATTTGTATGTCCAAGAGATAAAAATGAATAACGACAAGGGAATATGGGAATACAGTAGACTCTAAGTGATAGTCAAATGTTTTAAAACTGGTTGTCTAGGTGACGGTCTTTGACATTACGTACTATTGGTATGTCCAAAAGTTAAAAAATGAATAACTACAAGGGAATATGGGAATACAGTAGACTTTAAGTGATAGTCAAATGTTTTAAAACTGGTTGTCTAGGTGACGGTCTTTGACATTACGTTCCATTTGTATGTCCAAGAGATAAAAAATGAATAACGACAAGGGAATATGGGAATACAGTAGACTTTAAGTGATAGTCAAATGTTTTAAAACTGGTTGTCTAGATGACGGTCTTTGACATTACGTTCCATTTGTATGTCCAAGAGATAAAAAGTGAATAACGACAAGGGAATATGGGAATACAGTAGACTTTAAGTGATAGTCAAATGTTTTAAAACTGGTTGTCTAGATGACGGTCTTTGACATTACGTTCTATTGGTATGTCCAAAAGATAAAAAATGAATAACGACAAGAGAATATGGGAATACAGTAGACTTTAAGTGATAGTCAAATGTTTTAAAACTGGTTGTCTAGATGACGGTCTTTGACATTACGTTCTATTGGTATGTCCAAAAGATAAAAAATGAATAACGACAAGGGAATATGGGAATACAGTAGACTTTAAGTGATAGTCAAATGTTTTAAAACTGGTTGTCTAGATGACGGTCTTTGACATTACGTTCTATTTGTATGTCGAAGAGATAAAAAATGAATAACGACAAGGGAATATGGGAATACAGTAGACTTTAAGTGATAGTCAAATGTTTTAAAACTGGTTGTCTAGGTGACGGTCTTTGACATTACGTTCTATTTGTATGTCCAAAAGATAACAAATGAATAACGACAAGGCAATACGGGAATACAGTGGACTTTAAGTGATAGTCAAATGTTTTAAAACTGGTTGTCTAGATGACAGTCTTTGACATTACGTACTATTGGTATGTCCAAAAGATAAAAAATGAAAACGACAAGGGAATATGGGAATACAGTAGACTTTAAGTGATAGTCAAATGTTTTAAAACTGGTTGTCTAAATGACTGTCTTTGACATTACGTTCTATTGGTATGTCCAAAAGATAACAAATGAATAACGATAAGGCAATACGGGAATACAGTAGACTTTAAGTGATAGTCAAATGTTTTAAAACTGGTTGTCTAGATGACAGTCTTTGACATTACGTTCTATTTCTATGTCCAAGAGATAAAAAATGAATAACGACAAGGGAATATGGGAATACAGTAGACTTTAAGTGATAGTCAAATGTTTTAAAACTGGTTGTCTAGGTGACGGCCTTTGACATTACGCTCTATTTGTATGTCCAAGAGATAAAAAATGAATAACGACAAGGGAATATGGGAATACAGTAGACTTTAAGTGATAGTCAAATGTTTTAAAACTGGTTGTCTAGGTGACGGTCTTTGACATTACGTACTATTGGCATGTCCAAAAGTTAAAAAATGAATAACGACAAGGGAATATGGGAATACAGTAGACTTTAAGTGATAGTCAAATGTTTTAAAACTGGTTGTCTAGGTGACGGTCTTTGACATTACGTACTATTGGCATGTCCAAAAGTTAAAAAATGAATAACGACAAGGGAATATGGGAATACAGTAGACTTTAAGTGATAGTCAAATGTTTTAAAAGTGGTTGTCTAGGTGACGGTCTTTGACATTACGTTCCATTTGTATGTCCAAGAGATAAAAAATGAATAACGTCAAGGGAATATGGGAATACAGTAGACTTTAAGTGATAGTCAAATGTTTTAAAACTGGTTGTCTAGGTGACGGCCTTTGACATTACGTTCTATTTGTATGTCCAAGAGATAAAAAATGAATAACGACAAGGGAATATGGGAATACAGTAGACTTTAAGTGATAGTCAAATGTTTTAAAACTGGTTGTCTAGGTGACGGTCTTTGACATTACGTACTATTGGCATGTCCAAAAGTTAAAAAAAGAATAACGACAAGGGAATATGGGAATACAGTAGACTTTAAGTGATAGTCAAATGTTTTAAAACTGGTTGTCTAGGTGACGGTCTTTAACATTACGTTCCATTTGTATGTCCAAGAGATAAAAAATGAATAACGACAAGGGAATATGGGAATACAGTAGACTTTAAGTGATAGTCAAATGTTTTAAAACTGGTTGTCTAGATGACGGTCTTTGACATTACGTTCTATTTGTATGTCCAAGAGATAAAAAATGAATAACGACAAGGGAATATGGGAATACAGTAGACTTTAAGTGATAGTCAAATGTTTTAAAACTGGTTGTCTAGGTGACGTTCTTTGACATTACGTACTATTGGTATGTCCAAAAGTTAAAAAATGAATAACGACAAGGGAATATGGGAATACAGTAGACTTTAAGTGATAGTCAAATGTTTTAAAACTGGTTGTCTAGGTGACGGTCTTTGACATTACGTTCCATTTGTATGTCCAAGAGATAAAAATGAATAACGACAAGGGAATATGGGAATACAGTAGACTTTAAGTGATAGTCAAATGTTTTAAAACTGGTTGTCTAGATGACGGTCTTTGACATTACGTTCCATTTGTATGTCCAAGAGATAAAAAGTGAATAACGACAAGGGAATATGGGAATACAGTAGACTTTAAGTGATAGTCAAATGATTTAAAACTGGTTGTCTAGATGACGGTCTTTGACATTACGTTCTATTGGTATGTCCAAAAGATAAAAAATGAATAACGACAAGGGAATATGGGAATACAGTAGACTTTAAGTGATAGTCAAATGTTTTAAAACTGGTTGTCTAGATGACGGTCTTTGACATTACGTTCTATTGGTATGTCCAAAAGATAAAAAATGAATAACGACAAGGGAATATGGGAATACAGTAGACTTTAAGTGATAGTCAAATGTTTTAAAACTGGTTGTCTAGGTGACGGTCTTTGACATTACGTTCCATTTGTATGTCCAAGAGATAAAAAATGAATAACGACAAGGGAATATGGGAATACAGTAGACTTTAAGTGATAGTCAAATGTTTTAAAACTGTTTGTCTAGATGACGGTCTTTGACATTACGTTCTATTTGTATGTCCAAAAGATAACAAATGAATAACGACAAGGGAATATGGGAATACAGTAGACTTTAAGTGATAGTCAAATGTTTTAAAACTGGTTGTCTAGGTGACGGCCTTTGACATTACGTTCTATTTGTATGTCCAAAATATAAAAAATGAATAACGACAAGGGAATATGGGAATACAGTAGACTAAGTGATAGTAAAATGTTTTAAAACTGGTTGTCTAGTGACGGTCTTTGTCATTACGTTCTATTTGTATGTCTAAGAGATAAAAAATGAATAACGACAAGGGAATATGGGAATACAGTAGACTTTAAGTGATAGTCAAATGTTTTAAAACTGGTTGTCTAGGTGACGGTCTTTGACATTACGTTCCATTTGTATGTCCAAGAGATAAAAAATGAATAACGACAAGGGAATATGGGAATACAGTAGACTTTAAGTGATAGTCAAATGTTTTAAAACTGGTTGTCTAGATGACGGTCATTGACATTACGTTCTATTTGTATGTCCAAGAGATAAAAAATGAATAACGACAAGGGAATATGGGAATACAGTAGACTCTAAGTGATAGTCAAATGTTTTAAAACTGGTTGTCTAGGTGACGGTCTTTGACATTACGTACTATTGGTATGTCCAAAAGTTAAAAAATGAATAACTACAAGGGAATATGGGAATACAGTAGACTTTAAGTGATAGTCAAATGTTTTAAAACTGGTTGTCTAGGTGACGGTCTTTGACATTACGTTCCATTTGTATGTCCAAGAGATAAAAAATGAATAACGACAAGGGAATATGGGAATACAGTAGACTTTAAGTGATAGTCAAATGTTTTAAAACTAGTTGTCTAGATGACGGTCTTTGACATTACGTTCCATTTGTATGTCCAAGAGATAAAAAGTGAATAACGACAAGGGAATATGGGAATACAGTAGACTTTAAGTGATAGTCAAATGTTTTAAAACTGGTTGTCTAGATGACGGTCTTTGACATTACGTTCTATTGGTATGTCCAAAAGATAAAAAATGAATAACGACAAGAGAATATGGGAATACAGTAGACTTTAAGTGATAGTCAAATGTTTTAAAACTGGTTGTCTAGATGACGGTCTTTGACATTACGTTCTATTGGTATGTCCAAAAGATAAAAAATGAATAACGACAAGGGAATATGGGAATACAGTAGACTTTAAGTGATAGTCAAATGTTTTAAAACTGGTTGTCTAGATGACGGTCTTTGACATTACGTTCTATTTGTATGTCGAAGAGATAAAAAATGAATAACGACAAGGGAATATGGGAATACAGTAGACTTTAAGTGATAGTCAAATGTTTTAAAACTGGTTGTCTAGGTGACGGTCTTTGACATTACGTTCTATTTGTATGTCCAAAAGATAACAAATGAATAACGACAAGGCAATACGGGAATACAGTGGACTTTAAGTGATAGTCAAATGTTTTAAAACTGGTTGTCTAGATGACAGTCTTTGACATTACGTACTATTGGTATGTCCAAAAGATAAAAAATGAATAACGACAAGGGAATATGGGAATACAGTAGACTTTAAGTGATAGTCAAATGTTTTAAAACTGGTTGTCTAAATGACTGTCTTTGACATTACGTTCTATTGGTATGTCCAAAAGATAACAAATGAATAACGATAAGGCAATACGGGAATACAGTAGACTTTAAGTGATAGTCAAATGTTTTAAAACTGGTTGTCTAGATGACAGTCTTTGACATTACGTTCTATTTCTATGTCCAAGAGATAAAAAATGAATAACGACAAGGGAATATGGGAATACAGTAGACTTTAAGTGATAGTCAAATGTTTTAAAACTGGTTGTCTAGGTGACGGTCTTTGACATTACGTTCTATTTGTATGTCCAAGAGATAAAAAATGAATAACGACAAGGGAATATGGGAATACAGTAGACTTTAAGTGATAGTCAAATGTTTTAGAACTGGTTGTCTAGGTGACGGTCTTTGACATTATGTTCTATTTGTATGTCCAAGAGATAAAAAATGAATAACGACAAGGGAATATGGCAATACAGTAGACTTTAAGTGATAGTCAAATGTTTTAAAACTGGTTGTCTAGGTGACGGTCTTTGACATTACGTTGTATTTGCATATCCAAGAAATAAAAAATGAATAACGACAAGGGAATATGGGAATACAGTAGACTTTAAGTGATAGTCAAATGTTTTAAAACTGGTTGTCTAGATGACGGTCTTTGACATTACGTTGTATTTGTATGTCCAAAAGATAACAAATGAATAACGACAAGGGAATATGGGAATACAGTAGACTTTAAGTGATAGTCAAATGTTTTAAAACTGGTTGTCTAGGTGACGGTCTTTGACATTATGTTCTATTTGTATGTCCAAGAGATAAAAAATGAATAACGACAAGGGAATATGGGAATACAGTAGACTTTAAGTGACAGTCAAATGTTTTAAAACTGGTTGTCTAGGTGACGGTCTTTGACATTACGTTCTATTTGTATGTCCAAGAGATAAAAAATGAATAACGACAAGGGAATATGGCAATACAGTAGACTTTAAGTGATAGTCAAACGTTTTAAAACTGGTTGTCTAGGTGACGGTCTTTGACATTATGTTCTATTTGTATGTCCAAGAGATAAAAAATGAATAACGACAAGGGAATATGGGAATACAGTACACTTTAAGTGATAGTCAAACGTTTTAAAACTGGTTGTCTAGGTGACGGTCTTTGACATTGTTCTATTTGTATGTCCAAGAGATAAAAAATGAATAACGACAAGGGAATATGGGAATACAGTAGACTTTAAGTGAGAGTCAAATGTTTTAAAACTGGTTGTCTAGGTGACGGTCTTTGACATTACGTTCTATTTGTATGTCCAACAGATAAAAAATGAATAACGACAAGGGAATATGGGAATACAGTAGACTTTAAGTGATGGTCAAATGTTTTAAAACTGGTTGTCTAGATGACGGTCTTTGACATTACGTTCTATTTGTATGTCGAAGAGATAAAAAATGAATAACGACAAGGGAATATGGGAATACAGTAGACTTTAAGTGAGAGTCAAATGTTTTAAAACTGGTTGTCTAGGTGACGGTCTTTGACATTACGTTCTATTTGTATGTCCAACAGATAAAAAATGAATAACGACAAGGGAATATGGGAATACAGTAGACTTTAAGTGATAGTCAAATGTTTTAAAACTGGTTGTCTAGATGACGGTCTTTGACATTACGTTCTATTTGTATGTCGAAGAGATAAAAAATGAATAACGACAAGGGAATATGGGAATACAGTAGACTTTAAGTGATAGTCAAATGTTTTAAAACTGGTTGTCTAGGTGACGGTCTTTGACATTACGTACTATTGGTATGTCCAAAAGTTAAAAAATGAATAACGACAAGGGAATATGGGAATACAGTAGACTTTAAGTGATAGTCAAATGTTTTAAAACTGGTTGTCTAGGTGACGGCCTTTGACATTACGTTCTATTTGTATGTCCAAGAGATAAAAAATGAATAACGACAAGGGAATATGGGAATACAGTAGACTTTAAGTGATAGTCAAATGTTTTAAAACTGGTTGTCTAGGTGACGGTCTTTGACATTACGTACTATTGGCATGTCCAAAAGTTAAAAAATGAATAACGACAAGGGAATATGGGAATACAGTAGACTTTAAGTGATAGTCAAATGTTTTAAAACTGGTTGTCTAGGTGACGGCCTTTGACATTACGTTGTATTTGTATGTCCAAGAGATAAAAAATGAATAACGACAAGGGAATATGGGAATACAGTAGACTTTAAGTGATAGTCAAATGTTTTAAAACTGGTTGTCTAGGTGACGGTCTTTGACATTACGTACTATTGGCATGTCCAAAAGTTAAAAAATGAATAACGACAAGGGAATATGGGAATACAGTAGACTTTAAGTGATAGTCAAATGTTTTAAAAGTGGTTGTCTAGGTGACGGTCTTTGACATTACGTTCCATTTGTATGTCCAAGAGATAAAAAATGAATAACGTCAAGGGAATATGGGAATACAGTAGACTTTAAGTGATAGTCAAATGTTTTAAAACTGGTTGTCTAGGTGACGGCCTTTGACATTAAGTTCTATTTGTATGTCCAAGAGATAAAAAATGAATAACGACAAGGGAATATGGGAATACAGTACACTTTAAGTGATAGTCAAATGTTTTAAAACTGGTTGTCTAGGTGACGGTCTTTGACATTACGTACTATTGGCATGTCCAAAAGTTAAAAAATGAATAACGACAAGGGAATATGGGAATACAGTAGACTTTAAGTGATAGTCAAATGTTTTAAAACTGGTTGTCTAGGTGACGGTCTTTGACATTACGTTCCATTTGTATGTCCAAGAGATAAAAAATGAATAACGACAAGGGAATATGGGAATACAGTAGACTTTAAGTGATAGTCAAATGTTTTAAAACTGGTTGTCTAGATGACGGTCTTTGACATTACGTTCTATTTGTATGTCCAAGAGATAAAAAATGAATAACGACAAGGGAATATGGGAATACAGTAGACTTTAAGTGATAGTCAAATGTTTTAAAACTGGTTGTCTAGGTGACGTTCTTTGACATTACGTACTATTGGTATGTCCAAAAGTTAAAAAATGAATAACGACAAGGGAATATGGGAATACAGTAGACTTTAAGTGATAGTCAAATGTTTTAAAACTGGTTGTCTAGGTGACGGTCTTTGACATTACGTTCCATTTGTATGTCCAAGAGATAAAAAATGAATAACGACAAGGGAATATGGGAATACAGTAGACTTTAAGTGATAGTCAAATGTTTTAAAACTGGTTGTCTAGATGACGGTCTTTGACATTACGTTCTATTGGTATGTCCAAAAGATAAAAAATGAATAACGACAAGGGAATATGGGAATACAGTAGACTTTAAGTGATAGTCAAATGTTTTAAAACTGGTTGTCTAGGTGACGGTCTTTGACATTACGTTCCATTTGTATGTCCAAGAGATAAAAAATGAATAACGACAAGGGAATATGGGAATACAGTAGACTTTAAGTGATAGTCAAATGTTTTAAAACTGTTTGTATAGATGACGGTCTTTGACATTACGTTCTATTTGTATGTCCAAAAGATAACAAATGAATAACGACAAGGCAATACGGGAATACAGTGGACTTTAAGTGATAGTCAAATGTTTTAAAACTGGTTGTCTAGATGACAGTCTTTGACATTACGTACTATTGGTATGTCCAAAAGATAAAAAATGAATAACGACAAGGGAATATGGGAATACAGTAGACTTTAAGTGATAGTCAAATGTTTTAAAACTGGTTGTCTAGATGACGGTCTTTGACATTACGTTCTATTGGTATGTCCAAAAGATAACAATTGAATAACGATAAGACAATACGGGAATACAGTAGACTTTAAGTGATAGTCAAATGTTTTAAAACTGGTTGTCTAGATGACGGTCTTTGACATTACGTTCTATTTCTATGTCCAAGAGATAAAAAATGAATAACGACAAGGGAATATGGGAATACAGTAGACTTTAAGTGATAGTCAAACGTTTTAAAACTGGTTGTCTAGATGACGGTCTTTTACATTACGTTCTATTTGTATGTCCAAAAGATAACAAATGAATAACGACAAGGGAATATGGGAATACAGTAGACTTGAAGTGATAGTCAAATGTTTTAAAACTGGTTGTCTAGGTGACGGTCTTTGACATTATGTTCTATTTGTATGTCCAAGAGATAAAAAATGAATAACGACAAGGGAATATGGGAATACAGTAGACTTTAAGTGACAGTGAAATGTTTTAAAACTGGTTGTCTAGGTGACGGTCTTTGACATTGCGTTCTATTTGTATGTCCAAGAGATAAAAAATGAATAACGACAAGGGAATATGGCAATACAGTAGACTTTAAGTGATAGTCAAACGTTTTAAAACTGGTTGTCTAGGTGACGGTCTTTGACATTATGTTCTATTTGTATGTCCAAGAGATAAAAAATGAATAACGACAAGGGAATATGGGAATACAGTAGACTTTAAGTGATAGTCAAACGTTTTAAAACTGGTTGTCTAGGTGACGGTCTTTGACATTATGTTCTATTTGTATGTCCAAGAGATAAAAAATGAATAACGACAAGGGAATATGGGAATACAGTAGACTTTAAGTGAGAGTCAAATGTTTTAAAACTGGTTGTCTAGGTGACGGTCTTTGACATTACGTTCTATTTGTATGTCCAACAGATAAAAAATGAATAACGACAAGGGAATATGGGAATACAGTAGACTTTAAGTGATGGTCAAACGTTTTAAAACTGGTTGTCTAGGTGACGGTCTTTGACATTACGTTCTATTTGTATGTCCAAGAGATAAAAAATGAATAACGACAAGGGAATATGGGAATACAGTAGACTTTAAGTGATAGTCAAATGTTTTAAAACTGGTTGTCTAGATGACGGTCTTTGACATTACGTTCTATTTGTATGTCCAAGAGATAAAAAATGAATAACGACAAGGGAATATGGGAATACAGTACACTTTAAGTGAGAGTCAAATGTTTTAAAACTGGTTGTCTAGATGACGGTCTTTTACATTACGTTCTATTTGTATGTCCAAGAGATAAAAAAATGAATTACGACAAGGGAATATGGGAATACAGTAGACTTTAAGTGATAGTCAAATGTTTTAAAACTGGTTGTCTAGGTGACGGTCTTTGACATTACGTTCTATTTGTATGTCCAAGAGATAAAAAATGAATAACGACAAGGGAATATGGGAATACAGTAGACTTTAACTGATAGTCAAATGTTTTAAAACTGGTTGTCTAGATGACGGTCTTTGACATTACGTTCTATTTGTATGTCCAAGAGATAAAAAATGAATAACGACAAGGGAATATGGGAATACAGTAGACTTTAAGTGATAGTCAAATGTTTTAAAACTGGTTGTGTAGATGACGGTCTTTGACATTACGTTCTATTTGTATGTCCAAGAAATTAAAATGAATGACGATTTCTTATTCGACAAAGCTATAAGTATTGCAAAATTAAAACCTACAGTGAAGAACACCTCTTAAATGCTTCCTCCACAAGAAGAAACTTATTTCACATAAATGGTGTGTATAAACTAGATTTAAGGTGAATATATATATATGTTTCAATTGACGTAAAATAAGCATATTTTAAATAACTGTATGGCATAGATAGAGTCAAACTGAAAAATTCAATGCCATGGCCCGGATTTGAACCACGGATCTCCTGGTTTTCGTCCAGTCGCTCTAACCCATTGAGCTACCATGCCCAACGTGCCGTCCTGGCATTAAATTCTCCATTCGACTCGGATATTTCCCCGGTAGAACACTAGGGGCTCTTGCATCTAAGACACACTGTTTGTGGTGACTTACTATCTAAGTATTTGAGTCCCAGTCAGTTAACTCTTATTATTTTAGTTAATTGATGGAAATTATTCATTCATTCTTTAGCCGGTTACACTTTACACTAGCTGGTTCTGTTTTTGATAGATAGAGTCCATGGCCGGCCATGGCATTGAATTTTCCAGTTTTATTCTGTCTGTCCAAACCTTAGATTGTACACGGCTAGTATGAAGAAATGGTTAATTTCGATCGGTTAATTGCACAGTAATTTAATCAAAATCGTTACGTAGATGATAGCATGTCTTCCTCACGTTGAAAAGGTCCCGAGTTCGAATCTAGGTCAGCGTGAGTTACCTGGATAAGGGATTTCCGGGGTTTTCCCTTATCCTGAAAGATAAATGTCGGGTAACTCTAAGCTCCGTGGACCCCGGACTCTCTAGAGCTTCATTTCACCCATTTTATTCATCGTCCGATATGACTTATCGTTGGAGGACGTAAGTTACAAAAAAATAATCAAAATATTTAGGGGCTTTTTTGAAAAAATAATTGACAAGCTGTTGACGGGTAGTGAAAATAACCAACTCACTCACTCACTCACTCATTCACTCACTCACTCACTCACTCACTCACTCACTCACTCACTCACTCACTCACTCACTCACTCACTCACTCACTCACTCACTCACTCACTCACTCACTCACTCACTCACTCACTCACTCACTCACTCACCCACTCACACACTCACTCACTCACCCACTCACTCACCCACTCACTCACCCACTCACCCACTCACTCACCCACTCACCCACTCACTCACTCACCCACCCACTCACTCACCCACTCACTCACCCACTCACTCACTCACCCACTCACTCACCCACTCACTCACCCACTCACCCACCCACTCACTCTACACTCACTCACACTCACTCACTCTTCACTCACTCACTCACCCACTCACTCACTCTTCACTCACTCACCCACTCACCCACTCACCCACTCACTCACCCACCCACTCACTCAACCCACTCACCCACCCACTCACTCATTCTTCACTCACTCACCCACTCACTCATTCTTCACTCACTCACCCACTCACCCACTCACTCACCCACTCACTCATCCACTCACCCACTCACTCACTCACCCACCCACTCAGTCAACCCACTCACTCACCCACTCACTCATTCTTCACTCACTCACCCACTCACTCACTCTTCACCCACTCACCCACTCACTCACTCACCCACCCACTCAGTCAACCCACTCACTCACCCACTCACCCACCCACTCACTCATTCTTCACTCACTCACCCACTCACTCACTCTTCACCCACTCACCCACTCACCCACTCACTCACCCACTCACCCACTCACTCACTCACCCACCCACTCACTCAACCCACTCACTCACCCACTCACCCACCCACTCACTCACTCTTCACTCACTCACCCACTCACTCATTCTTCACTCACTCACTCACCCACTCACTCACTCTTCACTCACTCACCCACTCACTCACTCACTCTTCACTCACTCACTCTTCACTCACTCACTCACTCAGTCACTCATTTACTTATAAACCTACTCAGCAAAATTTTCGAAAATGTTTCATTTTGACCTTTTCGGTTACGCTATTCACAAGGAAATACGCCTATTTTTTACTGGAGAGAAAGTAAAGCAGGAGTTTATATTATTAAATAAACGAAACAAACCGTTCAAGAAATGATATTCTTATTTTTGCAGCGTTTTCTAAGACGTATAAAGTTCATTAAATTTGACCTCAGAATTTAATTGGAAACAAAAGACGGCTATGAAATGCTTTAAGTAGCTCGATTGTGTGGCGGTTATGACCTCAGCTGCATGCGATAGATACCAGAAAGGTTAATATAATTGAGACTTCAATCTCCCAAATTAGATTTTGGCGTGCCTTCGCGTTAACAATAGCGCCGTGCCATGACGCCCTCAAGCTCCCAAACTTTCTCGCTTTTCTCGTATGACGAAAGCCAACGGCGACGTTCCATCTTTGCTTTCACAACTTTCACCGAGTTTTCTTCAGTTTATCACTATTATCCTCAGAAATGTGCATCTCTTACCTCGATTGTGAAAGAAGGATTTACAAACAGACGTATTTAATAATTCCACAGAGATATTAGTGTTTAAAAATTCTTTCATGGAAGTGTTGAAAACAGTTTTGTTGTATAAATTAAATTTATTGGGAGTCGATTAATGACACTAAACAACACTTACTTTTAAATTTTCCCGGAACTAGTTTCAGAGGCCTTCCCTCTATCTTCAGCCGGACATCGACTGGTTCTCATTGGTGTAGCTGGCAATATTTTGTCATCGGTCTCCTCTGGTGGCGGTTCGAGGAACTTGCTGAACAAATCTTTCTGGGGGATGTCGAAATTGAATACTTTGTTCCTATTTTTTGAAATAAAGATTTGTTCCCATGTGGATAGTTCTTGTTTTCCTGTTGTATGTTTTAGTAATTTTGGTTCTGGATTTATGTTGTGGTTTTTTTCCCAAAAATGCGTGACAACTGCTGATTTTTCTAATTGTTTGTATTTTATGTTCCTAAAGTGTTCCTTTGCTCTTGTTTCTAAATTTCTTTTTGTTTTTCCAATATAAATTTCACTACAGTCACAGCATTCAATTTGATATATACCAGATTTTTTGTTAGATGGAATGGCATCTTTGATGTTTGAGCAAATTAGGTTTTTTAAGGAGTAATGGTTCACTGGAGCTAGTTGAATGTTTTGTTTTTTGAAGACTTTTTTGAATTTATCAAAGGCCCATGGATGGTAAGTGAATTTTTTGAAGATCATTTTAGTTTCTGTAGCTGAGCGGGTTGTGGTTTCCTTTAGTAGTTTCTCCTTATTTGCTAAGTTCACTTTTTTGTCTACTAGTGATTTGGGAAAGTCATTTTTCTGTGCTATTTCAATAATTTTGTTGTATTCTATTTTGTATTCTTCTGCTGTGAGAGGGATGTTGACTAGTCTGTGTGCTAAACTATTAAAGATTGCCTGTTAGTGGGATCTTGGATTGTAGCCATTAGCTTTTATGTAGTTGTCTGTCTATGTTGGTTTTCTGTAAATGCCAAAGTTTATTCTATTTTCATTTCTGATTATTGTTAGATCTAAAAATGGTATATACTCGTCTTTTTCAACTTCTACAGTGAACTTGATGCTTTTTTCTTGAATATTTAAAAGTTTTAGTGCATCACTGATGTGTTTTTTGGCACTATGGCAAATATGTCATCTACATATCTTTGCCAGAGTTTGAACATCCATGGGAAACCTTTAGTGATCCTTATTTCTAGTGCACTCATGTACAGATTGGCCAGGAAGGGTGATAAGGGGTTGCCCATTGCTAAACCAGAAGTTTGATGGAAATATTTTGTTTGAAACTGGAAGAAATTCTGTTCTATGCATAATTTGGTAAGTTCGATGTAATTTGAAATTTCAAGTGATGACATTCCAAGTGATTTGAGCCATTTTTCTATTAATGTTGGGAGTTGTTTAACTGGTATGCTGGGAAACAGTGATTTAACGTCAAATGAGACTAGTGTGTCCTCTTCATTTAGTTCAGTATCCTTAATGTGTTCCTTAATGATAGAGGGAAGGCCTCAGAAACTGGTTCCGGGAAAATTTAAACGTAAGTGTTGTTTTGTGTCATTAATCCACTCCCAATTAATTTAATTAATATTAGTGTTTGTTTCGGGAATGTTTAACGGCAAAGACATTTATTTAATATAAAGACTCCTTTATCACGATGTATACACGTATTAGCAAATTAGAACACCGATTAACGCTAAAGGAATTTATTTATCATCATTTAATGATGATTACTATATGCACGCGATAAGAAGAGCGATCGGACTCCAAGTCCTCACTCGGTAAGTTCGTTTAACTCCATAAACATAGATGACAACTTTGAGATTTGAAACGCGCTATACACTGACATCTAGTGGCTAATACGCTAAGCTTTATCATGTCTGCCATATTCGAGGTTAATTAGCTAACCAGTTTACAACAATCGTATGTTAGAATTAGAATTTTAGTTCGTCCTTGACAACATATACATGTTATGAGACACGTCAAAATGTATAAATACAGTATATACATAAAGTCAAATTGATTACATACAATATACACAGTAAGCAGCTTTTCTATGGTTTCATGTCGTATTTGCATAGACTAATTCACTACAAGAAATGTCATAATATAAATATTACAGGTTTGTGAATGTACTATGCTCCCAGTGCTCATTTACATGGTTATAGTTCTAAAAATTCATTAACCGTATAAAACAGTGTGCATGCAAAAATTTCATAACCTTATTCTTAAAGTGTTTTAATGATGCAGCTTGTTTAAATGAATTTGGAAGTTTATTATATAACATCACTTTGTAGTTAAAGCTTCCTTCATAAAGGCTCGTTTGGTGCGCTCGAATTGCCAGTTTATCCTTGTTACAAGTGTGCTACATCAGCATTTACGCTCGCTCACTCGTGCTGGCTGGCTGTATACAGCCAGAAGGTTTTTGCTGCGTGCCCACCCGTTAAGGGTTTTACCGCAGGTAGGATTTAGAATTGAAGTTTGTAGGATGAAGGTGGTGTAGGTATTTTGTTTGGGAGTTAAATTTTAAAGGTTACCGAAGTACCTTCGGGTTGAGGGGAGGATGCAGTACTTTGCACCCAAATATTTATGCTTGTTTAATTTTTAGTTTTGGAAAAATTATGAGGAGCTCAGCTTTAGCTGCTGATAGGATCAGCTCCTGGGTTATCTAGGGTGCCCGCAAGCCATACGGGGGACCCGGTGCAGTCTAGATCGGCGTCTAGTGGGGTCATAATTTCCCAGTAATCTAACAAGGGCGCTTCTGTGTGATGGTAAACTTGCGTATAATTTTGAAGCCCGGCTCCTAATTTCATCCTCCACGTATGGAAGACCCGATGCTTCGTGGAGCAACTTGGTAGGGAAATAACGTTCCACAGAATAGATAGACCGCAGTCCACTATTCTGTGCACGTTGAAGCCATGCTATCCAGCTGTCTGCTGCCCTGCCCCAGATCTCGCAGGCATATAGCATCAGCGGGATTACCAGCTCTCGGAAGAGATTCAACTTCATGCCAACTGGCATCGAGGTCGACCCCAGCATTGGATATAGGGAAGCAATTGCTCCCTGTACTTTCGCCGAAAGGTCCCTGTTGTGTCGGCGAAAAGTTACACCTCTGTCCAATGTTACTCCAAGATACTGGACAGAGTTAGACCACTCTATCCTTCGACCTTGGTAGCTGAAATTGCTGCGGGGGTGTGGCGCTTTGTAAAAAGTATGGCGTGGCTTTTGTCCGGATTAACGGACATCCGCCAACGCCGGCACCACTGTTGTGTTAGGCGGAGATGTCTTTGAAATCAGCATTTACTTGAAAATGATTTATATTTGTATGAACATTTGTGGATGTTATGGCTCTCGAAAGGGGACACATTATTATTCGTCTACCTCCGTATAACTGTGATCTGAATGCAGTTGAGCTGGCGTGGGCAAAACCAAGGAATGTTTTCAGAGGATGCAACGTTACTTGTGATATCTTCGCTTATCTTACACGCTATTTTATTGGACTGTGTGTTTCAAGGTTGAGCACACTGCAGAAACAAAAGAGCGTTAGCTCTCGCTTCTTCATTTCTGCACGTACCATATCGTAAACCCAGCGCTCAACTTATCTTGCGCGTATTGTACACTTGATACATTGTTGCAGGCACTCAGATCAAGATGCAGTTGAACTGTACTTGGCACCTTCCACTGCAGTACGCTGAATTCTACTGCTCAACTGTCAACTGTCTTTTAAGACTCTACAGTGCACGGTGGAACTCGCTTGTTATCTTCATAAACCACGAATACAGAGAAAACGTTCTAAAAATTAACTTACTCGAAACTGCCGAAACGAATCTTTGGGAGCGTGGAAGCTGCAAATAGCAACTGTTGTTCTTCAAGGGCATAATTCTACGGGAATAGGGCCATTAACTGAGTCCAGGACGATGGATGTAATAGGCAAAATGATGCTCAAATAGGTCCAAGGTTCATGGAGCTTAGAGTTACCCGACATTCTTCTTTTAGGATAAGGGAAATCGCCAGAAAAACCTTATCCAGGTAAGTCAACCTGAGCGAGGTTCGAACTTGGGACCTCTTGAAGGTGAGGCTACCATCTACGCTACCAAGGCAGGTACTAAACCCATTGATAAGTAAGAAATAGTGGCAGTAATGTTGAAATTAATTTTTGTTTTTACAAAATGCATTCGGAAATGACATATATGATATTAAGAAAAGAAAATTTGACAAAATTACATTCTAGTTCGACAGGAGGTGTCGTCAGCGATAAAACTTTAAATGGATATTTTATTTTTTCAATTTGTCAACCTGTAAGACAAAATTTATTAACCTTATTTAGTTTATAAACAAATTCATTTTTTACATACAAGGTTTCTGTGCTGACAGTCTCAAGTAAGAAGCAATAAACAAGATAAGTCTAGTATTTTTGTTATTTTTATTTATAAATTCTAATCTAATGTGATGAATTTGTTAAAAGTGTTATTCATAGCAAGATTCATTGCTTTTTGAAAGAAACGACCCATAAACAATTACAAAAACAGTAAACAATGATTCCGATTTGCCGAGCAGTTATGGAGCAGGAATTGTCTAAGGCAAATTGGGAAGTATAGGCAAGAAGGGCAAAAGGTGTATTTCCTGGATGAAACGTGGATTAATCAGGGCGATTTTGTTCCTAGAGAGCTCACATGTTCGCCACGTGGTTGATAAAATAGCGCTACTACTCCCTCCAATCACATCCCGCCAACTTTCTCTCATTCACTTACCCTAGGTGAAGGATAAGTTAGGGAAACTCTTTGGGAGTAAAACTGGATAAGAGCCTAACTCTTCGGGAGCATATCCAGAAGCTGTCGCATCGGGCGTGCAGAGCCACGTTGCGGTCTGGGTTGTCACTTCCCCAGGAGTTACGTCTTTTTTCAGACTCTAGTCCTCCCTTGGATGGTTTACGCGTGCAAGTCTGGGGCATGGCCACAAGTTGTAACTTGCCGCTGCCCCAACGTGTGCAGAATAAACTCCCGGGGGTTTTTCCGTGGGGCAATACCTGACCCCCCCCCCCACATTGACAACAACGTCAAGACGGGTGGAAGTGGATTCGCCACTTACGCGCATCCACTCCGCAGGGAAGACTACCGAAAACCTCGGTGGGGCCACCCGGTGATCTAGCACACCTACTAGCTCTGCAGGCGTTTTAGGCAACCCTCTGTCCCCTCCGGGAGGCCGAAGCCTGGCCGGAGGTACCGGTTTCCCACGGGTTTCGGGAACACACTGTCCCCTCGAGTCCAGCCCAATCCGAAAAACTCCCATTCAGGGAGGGGCTCGAATGTTCGGCCCGAGGTTCCTCTGGTAACGTCAGAGGTACCAGAGTGTTAAGGGTCCGCAGCGCTCGCACTAAAGCAGTTGAAGGTGACGGGTTCCCTCCCCTACGGGGTCTATTTTTTATACAATGCCAGAGGTTCTACTCCCATTAGTCCTGGGCCCGAAGGACCAAGGACCCGGGACTCCTTCGACAAGGGAGTTACCGAGCTGTCCTAAAACGGCGCCCGGTGACTAATGGGGGCTTTCCATAGGGCAAGACCTAGAGACTAACAAGCCCCCTCATCTGGTCCTTTGTACCCAAGACGGGATGGAAGTGGATACGCCACTTACGCGCGCCAACTCCAAAATGGGAAGGCTACCAATATGACCTCGGTAGGGCCGTCTGGTGATCTAGCACACCTTCTACTAGCTATGCAGGCTAGTACGCGGGAATAATGATGGCTTCCCTCAACCCCGTCCGGTGACGTACCCCATCTCCCACGGGTATCGGATACCACTGTCCCCTCGAGTCCAACCCAATCCCAACAACTCCCATTCAGGGAGCGCCTCGAATGTTCGGCCCGAGGTTCCTCTGGTAACGTCAGAGATATCATGAGTGCTAAGCGTCCGCAGCGCTCGCACTAAAGCAGCTGAAGGGGACGGATCCTCTCCCCTACGGGGTCTATTTTTATACCGAAGGTTTCCCGTTAGATTACTTCTCTCCACTATGTGGAAGATGAGAGGTGCCAGGCCACTAAATTCTACGACAGATTACCGAGCACCCTGGTTAGATGTTTTGTCCATTATTTACCCCGCGAGGATCCTCTAAAGCGATTCTGCCCGCCTCGGTAGCGTGGAGTACTAGCCTGTAGAGCTAGTAGCAGGTGTGATAGATCACCAGGCGATCCCACCGAGGTTATTCGGTAGTCTTCCCTGCAGAGTTGACGCGTGGAAGTGGCGTATCCACTTCCACCCGTCTTGACGTTGTTGTCGATAGGGGAAGGGGTTTTTTAGACTCCAGATATTGCCCCAAGGAAGAACCCCGGAGTTTTCCCTCGCTGCCGGGCTGATAGATGCCGAAGTCTTCGGACTTTAAGGTAGACCTCTCGACAACATTGTCTGCCTCACGTACAAGAGGTCCCGAGTTCGACTTTCGGTCAGGGTGAGTTACCTGGATAAGGTTTTTTCCCGGGGTTTTCCTTTATCTTGAGAGGGGAATGTCGGGTAACTCTAAGCTCTATGGACTCTGGGCTTATTTGAGCATCATTTCACCCATTTCATTCATCGTACGACATGACTTTGCGTTGGAGGAATTAGATTAAAGCGATACCAGCTTACCCCATGTTTCCGGGTACTACAAGTGACCATAAGACTGTTTCCAACTAACTTACACCCATCTAAGATTTCTCCTGGATAATCTAAATTGCAACTTTGTTTTTCGGTTTAAATATTTCCACCAGCGGTGCGTGAGGACTGTTGCACCCGTATCTGCAGCCTTTGAGGAGCAAAATGATACTTGCCTTCCAATCCTGCCTAAACAGACATCCTGCAACATCCACATCTCGTCACTTCGTGGTTAAGTCCTATCAAAAGCAGGTACACGTTTGATCCATCTCGAACTGTTCCTCAGTCCGCCAATCTGTCGTCGTCTACAATCACAGTCACCGCTTTGTTTACATTGGCACGTAAAGTAAGCAACACGCCGGTACAGGGTAACGTGAGTATGGGCAGTGATATGTAGGCGGTGCGTTCCAAAGAAGGCTATTACTCTCGAGTCTTTAGTTTATGGATTTTCTGCAGTAGTATCACCTGGGGACGTTACCGATTGGTGACTCGGCGTCAAGCAGTAGGGTTTAAGGGTATGTATGACTGAAATTTCATGAAAATCGTGAAAATAACGACTTTTTTATTTTAATTCTATAAAATAATTTAGACATTCCCGAATGTGAAAAATGCATAATTTGCCTCCGGACGCCATTTTTAAATGCTTATTTAAATGTTGGTGGCCTTTAAACTCTGTCAGAGTCACGCCCTCTTTTGCCTACATCCACATTCTTTGTCTGTTTTCCGTTCTTAAATTTTCAATTCAAGAAAGGAAAAATAAGGCTTTCAGACAAAATAGTTCCTAAAATGTTGCCAATATATCAGAGGCTGGCTTCTACAACATTACTAGAGAGGTGCAAAACAGGAAAAACACAGAATGCCAATGAATCTTTGCATCATGTCATATGGAATAAGTGCCCAAAGGAAGTTTTCATATCAAAACAAAAATTGGATCTTGCTGTTATTAAAAGCATCAGCGAGTTTAACATGGGTAGTCTTAAGTCATTGGAGCTACAGCAAAATATCAGAGGTGCAAGTGTAGTAGACTCAGCAAGGAAAACTTTAGTGCAGCGAGATCAGACTCGTATCCTGCAAAGCAAGAAGCGAAGTTGTGCAGAAGAAAAGCAACATCTAAAGAAGAAAAAGATGGAAAAAGCAGCAACAGAGGAGAGGAAAAAGAAACCTGAGGGTCCAACCCATCAGCCTGGTGGAATTTAATGTGAGTTATGCAATCAAATCTTTAATCGCTGTTTTCTCAATGTTCATATTTTCAGCATTTTTCTTCCTGTAAAATGCTCCTTGCGATGCAGTTTTTGTACTACATTCATGACATTTCCTACACAGGTTCAGAATATCATGAGGAATGGAAATTACCCTAGGTTTTATTGTGAAATGTATATAAGCATATATTTTTAATTTTCAAACACAAAACTTACAGTTTTTTAGACAAAAAAGAATATTTGTAAATTAAAATTTTTTTCTGACCTAAACTAAAGGAGACACAGAAAAACCCAGAGCAATTTCAAAAAGTATGTGTATTATGAACATAGGGTTAAAATATTAGACCAAAATTCAAAATATTTTGTCGCAAGGGACTTTTTTAGTGACGTAACAAAAACATACAAAATTTATCATAATTTCTAAACTGCTGGAGAAAAATGGTTTAAATTTAGGTTGTAACATGTTTACAATATACTACACCTATGGTGTAAATTTGAAAAAGCTAGCATTAGTCATACATACCCTTGAGGGTTGAGGTGAATACTTACACGTGACGGCGATGAGCTGAGGTAGGTATTTCTTCCAGAAGGCACACTGTTTGAGTCGAGGTCCGCGTCCGGTCTCTGTGGAATTGGCGTCCAGGGTGAGGTACTCCCGGCCGTACGCCGTATGGACCGGCCAGTACGTCGAGGTCCAGGTTCCGTCCTCGGACATGCTGGGGTTCCTGTCAACAAGAATATAGGTTAGAATACCACATTCACAGTTCATGTGTTTGAAACAAAACAACTGGAGTGTATAGTGCAACTGGTATAGCTGAAATAACCCTACAACTTTTAGCCTCTTGGCTTTAGGTCTCTTTACAGAGTTTAAAAGACATTACACAAGAAAAGAGTTAAACTAAAATTCTGAGTACGCTATAAACAAATGTTGAAAATGCTATTCAAAACCACTTTCTACAAATACCACCGTTTGTAACTGTTTTCTCATTAGTGTAGCTTAGTTGAACTGGATTATGCTACTCTACTATACATACTTATTATTTGTAAACTTTCTGATATAGTTTATATTATTTTATAGTGTTAAAATGTTTATATTATATATGAAACTGTATAGCCATGGAGTAAAAGATAAACAAACAAGATCTAGTAGGCGGTGACAGTTGAATGTGTGCAGAAAGGAACGGTAACTATGGAGACGAAAAATTACTAAATCTTAGAAGAGGGAAAGGACCGGAAGTGTTACAGCTGTTTGTAAAAGACTTCGATTACAGTGTGTAATAATGTTTTAAAGTAAATTACCTACAGAAAAGCCTCGTGTGATTGCCTTAGCATATTTCTTATGCAAAAGAGGGTTATAAGAATCATTACTAACAAACACAACAGATGCTCATGTAAAGATCTTTTTAGAAGATTGAAGATATTAACGCTTCCTTGCATGCATATATTCTCAATCGTGCCTTATTTGCAACAAATAATGTAATTCACAGAATAAACAATAGACAAAAGTATAATATCCATTATCCCAGTGCTAAACTTTCTTGCTTCCAGAAAGGTGTGTATTATGAAACTATCAAAATATTTGGCGCACTTCCTAATGTTCTTAAAGAAAAAGTTGATAATTTGGGTGCTTTTAAAAATGCTGTCAGAGAGTACCTTTGCTCAAAATCTTTTATTTCTGTACAAGATCATTTGAATGGCAAATTATCCTGATAATGCTTCTGTAGCTCTGTAAGTAGTATCTGACAGCTGGAAAGAACAACAAAAGATGTCTGTGGCAAAAGGTAAAATGGCCATGAGAGTGATAAGATCATGCTACAGTAAACTACCGGATATAAATGTCAAATGGTTGGAGAGGATCTATACGGCAGTAGTAGAAAGTAGAATGTTACATGGATCAGAGGTTTGGGGAATAGATGAGGCTTGGAGAGAGACTGATAGAGTGTATAGATCCTTTTGTAAATACATATTGGGATTACCAATAGCATCACCTAATGGGGCAGCACAATTAGAACTAGGCAGGCATTCTACTAAAATTAAAATCTTGTCAAGGGCAATGAAATATTTATACAGAATCACTAACTTAGAAGATGGCAATATAATTAAAGAACGTTTTCATATTCAAAAGAGAAGTAACTGGGGTGGGTCTCGGGCACATAAAATGAATGACGTGTTTAAGAAGCAGATAGGTATGGGTCATTCTTGGATAAATGCAGAGTATGGGTATAGAGGCTTCTGGAAAGAAGTTAAGCTAAGATTAGAAGATATTGACAGACAAGACATTTTTGCCAATGCAAGCGACAAAAGCTCACTGAGATTATATAGAGAAATAAAAACAACCTGAGGGAGGGAAGGATATATAGATATATGTAGTAAGTTAGGGCGAGATGGTTTTGCTTGGGCGAGAACAGGAGTGAGAAACTTGAAAGGTATAGGTCAAGAGAGGGAGCTAGATAAATGTCCATTGTGTGGAGAAGAGAATGTAGACTTCCGTTGTATATTAAATTGTAGTCAAACAAAGATATGGAGAGAGCAGGCTTGGCTACGTAAATGGGACAGTTTGGGGGGTGAAGTAGTAATTAGAAAAATGCTGTCAGTAAAAGGAGAAAAGAACAGGAGAAATATAGGGAATTATTTAGGGAAAGTTAAAGAGAGATGGCTAAGAACAATTAAGAGAAAAATGTAGAGTGAGATAGGTGAAATGGCAGAAAGTGTAAAAAGGAGCAGAGAGCCTCCATTACACAAAAACCTAGGGTTAGGTGTATGGGGACTGAATTACTATTCAATGGTGGGCAACATGATAACATGATAGGATTTTCAGGATTTAGGAATATATGGCATATTTCAGTATGGATTTTATAATTGTAATCTTGATTTTGTATTTCCATTTGTTGATGTAAAAGGAAATAAATTACTAAAATTACTAAGTAGTATCTAACTATCCCAATGACAAATCATTACCAATAAATATTTGATGCAAGTTGAAAGTCTATTTTTAATGTATATGTATTTAAGAAATAACAAGAATGGTATCCATTGCAAAAAGGTTGAGACATACTGGCATAAGCCAAGTGAAAGCTGAATTAAAATGTGTTTGATTTTGTATCATATATAATTATCCCTGTTTTGTTTTCCATATTTTTGTTCATATTGCCTTATACTATAATATGTGTCTTATGTTAACTTTTGTACATATATATGCTATTAAACTTTATATCTCTGGACATGTTCAATGTTCACAGCCTTTTCTGGCTACAAGTGACCTACTGAACGCAAATCAATTTAATCTAATCTAATATAATCTTAGCAAATTTATCCTAAAAACTCATTAATGTGAGTCCACGAATTTCTTGAACGCACTGGGTGTAAATTGGGGCAAATTACATCTGCAAAATTTTAAAATCTAATCGTCGCGGTGTACGAGGGTGGTCTGAAAAGTTTCCGATCTTAACATAAAGATGGCAGCACTCGTAAATAAAAGCTAGTGAATTTCGTTGATCAGTCTCAGAGGCATGGTGGTAGTGTTACGTCCAAGAGATCCCTAGTTCTAATCTCGGTCAGGGCGATAAGGTTCTCCTTTATCGTGAAAGATCTGACAACGTTGGAGAGCATTGTCGCACCCTAAACTTTCCTAAAAATAACTTTTATTTGGGGAATCTAATTGAAGGTATTTGCAGTAAAGTCTCGATAAACTGTTTCTGTTACTTACTGTTTGTTAGATCGATGGAAACTGGGGACACGTAGGTTGGAATATCAGCTGGAGAGATGAATTTTATGTCAGTAAAATTTCCAAATAAGGTTCAGGAATGTCTATCTGTGACATTGCTTATCACGTAGCGTGCGTTTTCTTTAAGGTTAGTACCGTCTAAAACAGTTGAATGTCGTGCAAGCGATAATGCTACAAACTAAACTCAGAAAGCCTTTACCTGAACTTCTTGAAGCCTGAATGGGACGCGGTGTGTTTCTTAGCTATATACTTGATGAAATTCTGTCTCCTGGTGCCATTAATTTAATTATACTGCACTACTGCTCCTTCCGTCTCACTTCTGACATTATGTTAATTAGCAGAGCAGCTAAATTATTTTGCTCGTCTGTACAGATTACGAGGTTAACTTTTATCCCCAAAGTTGTTTATTATTATTATTATTATTAATATTATTATTATTATTATTATTATTATTATTATTATTATTATTATTATTATTATTATTATTATTATTATTATTATTATTATTATTATTATTATTATTATTATTATTATTATTATTATTATTATTATTATTATTATTATTATTATTATTATTATTATTATTATTATTATTATTATTATTATTATTATTATTATTATTATTATTATTATTATTATTATTATTATTATTATTATTATTATTATTATTATTATTATTATTATTATTATTATTATTATTATTATTATTATTATTATTATTATTATTATTATTATTATTATTATTATTATTATTATTATTATTATTATTATTATTATTATTATTATTATTATTATTATTATTATTATTATTATTATTATTATTATTATTATTATTATTATTATTATTATTATTATTATTATTATTATTATTATTATTATTATTATTATTATTATTATTATTATTATTGATACTTTTTCGATACTTCAGTGGTGATTCTATAATTTTTATTTTATACTGTACAGTAACATTATACAAGAAAATAATCGTGTGTCAACTGTCAGTTAACAGTTCCCAAGAAGAAATCACTACATATGTCCTGTCACCTCCTCTTTCTAGTATGCTGGATTAATGGGGGGCGGAAAATTGAACTCACACATTTCTTTCTTTAATTATTCCTTTGGAAATTCATTCATTGCACCAAATGAAGCAGAATGTACTGAAGTTTTGATTCCTTATCACCAGATGCGCAGATGTTTCTTTGTTGGCAGCTGTTTTCGACATTTTGTTCTAGTCAATGTGAAAATGCAGTATGCATTAAATCAACGACTGTTTCTTGTGAAGTAATACTGGATTACGAATTCAATTACAGCGACTCAAAGGCCATACCAGAGAGAATTTGCTGTTCGCAATCCTCCCAAAAGAAACACAATACTGGGATTGGTAAACAAATTGGAAACGACTGGATTTCTGGTGAGTAAAAATGATAAGCATCGTTCATCTAGGCCTTTTTTTGTTTTTTGTTTTTGTAATTTACGTCCTCCAACGTTAAGTTATATTGGACGATGAATGGAATGGGTGAAATGATGCTCAAATGAGCCCGGGGTCCATAGAGCTTAGAGTTACCCGACATTAGTCTTTAAGGATAAGGGATAACCCCGGAAAAACCTTATCCAGGTAACTCAACCTGACCGAGATTCGAACTCGGGACCTCTTGAGCGTGAGGCTTCCTAAGGTTGTTGTTGACGTAACAGCACGACTGGAGTAGTCACCCAAATTTCATTAAGACGTTTGTCGCAGGAGACAGGGTACACTTACTCAATGTGTCAGAGAGCTGCGGAAAGTGCAGGTCTAAAGCCATATAGGCTTACGGCAGTTCATCAGCTACAGGAACCAGATTGTCATTTGTTTCAGACGTTCATTGTGCAAAATGCTGCCACATTGTCTATAACATAGTTCACGGATGAAGCATGTTTTCATTTATCAGGTTATGTGAGCTAACCAAACTCGCGCTATCAAAAATCCACATGTGATCCATGAAACAACTATGTGCCAGGTTAAAATAGGAGTTTGGTGCGCAATATTACATCAAATGAATCCATGGAACTGATTGCAAATTTCTTTCTAATTTCCAGGAACCTGTGGCCACTAAGATATCCGGATTTCACATCGCCGGACTTCTTTCTATGGGGTTACTTAAAAGACAGAGCAATAACTCTTCCCTCAGTTGGAAGAAAATGGGTCAGAGAACTTCATTTTCCAGCAAGATGGTACGCCACCTCACTGGCATAACGAAGTACGCGATTGGTTGAACGTCACTGTACCCGAGCGCTGGATAGGCCGCAAAGGCTCCAATGACAGGACTTGTTCGTTCTCCTGACCTAACGCCATGCGATTTTTACCTTTGGTACTTCATCAAGGATCGTGTGTACGTTCCTCCGCCACCAGCTGACCTCCATGAATTAAAAAACCGGATTGAAGCAGCTGTTGCTACAATTTCTGAATACACACTTATCAACGTTTGGGAAGAACTCGGCTATAGACTTGATGTGTGCCGTGTGACAAAGTGTATTCACATTGAACATTTATAAGGTTCTTGATAAAACTGTTTAGTTACTTTTTCATTTGACATATCATTTATATGTTGAAGTATGTTGAATATGTAAGTTGAATGTAATAAATATTATGAGTTAAAACGCCGATATTCACTTATATACACCCTGTACTTTGTTGCTTCATGCTTTTCTCAATAGGAAAGAATACTCGTTTTTAGGTGAGAATGCTGTGTGACTGCACACCTCAGAGTGGATGTACCAAATCAGATTTTATTTGAAACACAGTTAAGGGATGATATCATTACGTGTGCTGACGGTGTATTTTTCCTTTTAATCAAGGCCTCTCCATCAAGAGCGAACACGGGTCGGTGTTATCTACCTTCCTCCAGAGGGGGAAATTGCTTGCTCTCCACCTGTAATTTACCTCCGCGGGTAATGAAGCAGGGTTCCCTAATCCAGGCAAGATAGTTTCCGTAGTAAATCCCAAGGAAGTTGAAATTAATTTTGAAGATGTCCCTGCAGTGACCAGGATTCTGGACGTAAGTTGCATGTAATCTGGCCTCATGATTTGTCGCTCGGGAATTCCCCTGGCTTAGATTACAACACTAGCGCCGCAAATATGCAGTGTAAATCACCGAGTTAATCCTTGTTCAACGCACCACTGTATCCATTCTTCTTGTAATGGAAAATAAATGGAATTCGCCTTTTCTCTGTCCTCCGTGCATTAACTTCCTTTGTCTGCCTTTACGACCTTCACGTGTGGTTAACTCGGCTAGCACGTAAGGTTCACTACACAGGTACAAATAAAAATGTGCCCCAGTCATTTGTTCTACGTTTGCATTTTACTGCAATGAACATTTGCAGCAATTCATTTTGGCAAATTTTTAATTTACTTCTTTAATTATGATTTTAAATACACGCCTTAGACAACAGAAATGAGAAGCTACTGTTAAACTACTGGAAATGTAATATAGTTTATATTACGTCCATAAAGTAAGTTCTGTTTGGAAATAAAATTAAATTCTGTACAGATATAGAAAAATTATTTATTGCACAAAATTCTACATCTCTTAAGCTACTTTTCCACATAACTGCCGAAATTTTGCAGGCATATGTCATAGCGAGGCACAAGTTTTTGAATACCTTCTTCATAGAAGTTTGCCGCCTGTGTCTTCAACCAGTTGGAAACATTTTCTTTCAGCTCTTCCTCATTGTTGAAGTGTTGATCGTCAAGGAAAGATTTGAGATGCAAAAACATGTAGTCAAACACGTCCCAGCCAAATCCCTGTAGGGTGTTTTTCGTCGCATTTGCAGTGTGTGGTCGTGCGTTGTCGTGAAGAAACACAACACCTTTTGACATCGCAAATTTGCCGATAAATTTCAATTGGTTTCACTTTCCTAGCATTCAGAAAACGAATCACAGATCTGATTTCACAAGCGGCGGGATTTTCAATCAACACCGACATTGTAAACAAGCACAACAAAGCGTACGGGGCTGACAGTGATCACACAACGGCGCACGTTTCCACTACTTGATACCCCCCGCAGGGGAGGGGATCCGTCCCCTTTAGCTGCCGTGGTGCGAGCACTGCGGACCCTTAGCACTCGTGGTACCTCTGACGATGCTAGAGGAACCTCGGGCCGAACATTCAAGCCCCTCCCTCTCGGAGTTGTTCGGATTGGGTTGGTCTCGAGGGGTCAGTGTGTTCCCGCCACACACGGGAAATTGGGGACCTCCGGCCTGACTTCAGCCGCCCGGAGAGGGTAGAGTGTTGCCTCATAAGTCCCGGGTACTAGCCTGCAGAGCTAGTAGCTGGTGTG
Organism: Mantis religiosa; assembly: GCA_030765055.1. Lineage (NCBI taxonomy): Eukaryota > Metazoa > Arthropoda > Insecta > Mantodea > Mantidae > Mantis > Mantis religiosa. Next base: position 16,042,591 of record CM060959.1, on the reverse strand, counting down.
CTAGATCACCGGTGGCCCTACCAAGATTATTAGGTAGCCGGTTCATTTTGGATTGTCGCGTAAGTGGCGTATCCACTTCCGTCCTGTCTGCCGTGTGCAGCGGGGGGGGGGAGAGTTTATAAAATAGGTACTGTCATATGGAAAGAAACCCGAGAGACCCGGGTTCTGAACCTACGGGTCCAGGACTAATGGGAGTAGAACCTCTGACTTATAATCTCCTTGATTATAAGTCTGCCGCGCATGTGCGGAACTGCCATTGCAGCGCTGCAGCGGAGATAAATTGAAACAGAAGTTTCTTTCTGGACGCCCCTTGTTTAAAAATTTGTAACTTAAAACTTCACTTATCTTATAAGAAATGATACCTTTCTTATAAATTGTCCGGGATCGCGATTTCATGTAACATTTTACACATCCTCAGCCGGAAACAAGGCTGTTGCTATCGTTACTAACACCTAAATGTTCATATGTTCCTGTTAGTACTACCAAAATCTGAAAATAAAGCAAATTTAAAAACAGAATCGACTGCCGCTATTTCAAAATTCATTACGCGATGTTTGCTTTCTAAACAATTAAATCTATCGGACCGTTTAATTATTTTTTTATAATTTTAACTTCTGGATTTATTTCCTGGTTAAATAACAAAAAATGATCTGCTGTGCCGATTTCTCTGTTTGTTTATACTTAATGTTACGAAAATGTTCTTTCGTTCTGGTTTCCAAATTACGTTTTGTCTTTCCAGTATAAACTTTATTAAAATCCAAACAATTAAACTGATAAATACCAGATTTTTTTATTATCAGCAATTTTATCTTTTTTAGAGAAATGCAATACATTTTAATACCACGAGGGCTGTTCAATAAATAATGAACACAATTTTTTGACAGCGTACCTTTACTCATCCTCATAATTTTGATGGTCCTTCTCAAAATAGTCTCCCCTGAATGCGATGCACTTGTCCCAGCATTTCTGTCAGTCTTCAAAGACAAGCTGCAGACCATTTTTGAGTGATCCTTCAAAATCGTCTCCGCAGCCTTCACCACTGCTTCTGATGATGGATAATGCCTCCCACGACGGCGTTTCTTCAAGTTAGGGATAGAAAAATCTCACCTGGGGCTAAATTCAGACTATAGGGAGGGTGAGGGATGCACTTCACGTTGATGTTTGCAAGATATTCAGCAAAAACTTTGGCAATATGTGGCCGCACATTATCGTGGTGCAGCATCCAGGCTGCTTCACCAAAACGTGGTCTTTTGCGCCTGATATAGACTTGGAATGTTTTGAGGACATCCCTGTACTATTGTCCAGTTACTGATGTGTGTGCAGGTACAACATGCTGATAAACCATTCCATGAATATCAAAGAATGAGATGACCATAACTTTCGCAGCAGAAGCAACCACTTTTGCTCTTTCGGGGGTTGGTGATGAAGGAGATTTCCACACTGAGCTTTGCTGTTTGCTCTCAGGATCAAAATAATGTAGCCAAGTTTCATCAGCAGTGATTACGTTTGAAAGAAACTCCGGATCTTCCTCTAACATCAACTTTAACTGCAGGCAGACCTACATGCGAATGTCCTTTTGTTCGGGAATCAACAGTCTTGGAACCCATCGCGCACAAACACATCTCACGTGTAATGTTTCTGTCACCAACGTGTGGGTGGCACCCAATGAAGTGTTCAGTATTTCAGAAAGTGATCTTAAAATAATTCCTCACAATTCTCTCACAATGCCAGCAGCAGTGTTGATGTTTTATTCCGTAAGAGCAGTAACTGGAGCATCAGGTCCACCTTCCTTAGAAATTGACTGTCTCCCCTCTTTAAACATTTTAAACCACCTTCGATATATTCTGTAGGGAAGAACAGACTCTCCATAGGTCTTCTGTAACATTGAATAGGCCTCAACTGAAGATTTGTTGAGACGAAAGCAGAATTTCAAAACAGCATATTGTTCCTCGCGTGTTACCTCCATTGCAGCGGTAGGCGATACCCAACTTGTCTGAACTTGCCTGGTTCTCACAGGCGGGAACCAGGAGAACCAACAATGAAACTACTACGGCGTGTTTGTTTCACATTAATATAACAGAATATAATGAGATTGAATTTTAGTGCGAAAAATTATAACCGTAAAAAAATTAGGACCATTCTTTATTGAACAGCCGTTGTATATGTATTTTGAGGAACTAACGTCATACCAAACTCTTTACATTTTTTTTGAAATTGTTTATTAACCCAAGGATGGTAAGTAAATTTTTTAAAATTATGATCGTCTTTTATTTTTCCAAGGGTAGAAATATCATTAACAGTTTTCTGATATTTGTATTTTTCAATTTTTTTTATTTATAAAATCTTTATTAAAACCATTAATTAAAGCAGTATTAATAATATAGATAGAGTAAACATGAAAAATTCAATGCCATTGCCGGGATTTGAACCACGGATCTCCTGGTTTCTATCCAATTGCTCTTAACCTTTGAGCTACCATGGCCAACGTGCCGTCCTGACATTAAGTTCTCCATTTGATTTATATATTTCCCTGGTAGACCACTAGGGGCTCTGGCATCCGAGATACACCGTTTGTGGCGACTTACTATTGTAAGTACTTGAGTCCCAGGCCTCATCTTAGCCTATGTAGGGCTAGTGTGCAGACATGATTAACTTCCATCAATTAACTTAAATAGTATTAATAATATCTTTATATTATTTATTAAATTCATCTTTATTCAGGGGTATATTTATTAATCTACAAATGAAACTATTGAAAACAGCAAATATATGTGAAAAAGGGTTAAAATTTTGTTTTTATATAATTATCAATATAAGTAGACTTACTATAAATACCAAAGTTTAATTTATTATTATTTCTTATTATCTTTAGATCTAGAAAAGGAAGAAATCCATCTATTCCAGTCTCTAATATAAATTTTATAACCATATCTTGTAAATTTAGTAATTTTAGAGTATTTTAATTAAATTAGTGTGTTTGTCACTTACACGTATTCAAAACCATGTTATCATAAGTGTAAGAGTTTTGCCTCTGTGTGTTTTAAATAAGTCTGAACATATTATTACACAACGTATTTGGAGTTTGTGTTTTCCACGCTTCTGGCTGGAGAAAGGCTTGAAGTGAAAAAGCAATTTCCTTTTATCACACGATATTTTCTTTTCGTCCTCATGTCAGTGCACAAACAAAATCCTTATCTTCGTAATGGAAGTTGAAGCCGGGATTGGCATTTTTCGGTACTTATACCAAATTGAAGCGTCAAGGAAGCAGAAAACTGGAAAATACGCACGCTGTCTTAGAGGATCCATTAGTGTCTTTAATATGTTATATTGCTTGTATTAGAAATATATTGCTTCGGCAGTTCCTGTTATTACAGTTGGAGTAAATTGAAAAGAAGCTCTCAGACACGTTGCAAGAAATAAAGGCTAGAAAACAAATTACGTGCGATAGTTTATCTGCCCATTCTTATCCAACAATATTACAAAAGTTTATTTGCTCATAGAACTATACTTCGTGTCAATCAAGATAGACATTTTCATAAATGTTTTTATAGAATTTATAGTCAAAATGTTTAAGAACTTCTGGCTATGTAAATGCTTTGAAATTTCAATCTTTTTGCATGAATATGATGAAAAAATTATTACAACTTTACACTTAGAAAGAAATAATTAATAAACAGTTAAAATACAAAGAATATCTCAGAAACAGCTATCCAGGAATTTCGTTGTTCATCTGTTGACAGTTACTCACCAAAGTTTCTCCCATTTTGGACGCTCAGTTGTTATGTAACAGCCGTTTGACTGAGTTGATATGAGTGTTTTTATGAAAATGGACAAAATCGAGTATGGAGCTGTTATTAAATATTTGTTTTTGAAAGGCAATACGCCTACGCAAATCAAAGAAGAGTTGAATTTTGTGTATGGGGACTCTATACCATCATTTAGCACAGTGAAATTTTGGCCACCTGAATTTAAACGTGGCCGTAAGAGCTTGGGAGACATTGAACGTTCGCGACGTCCGAAAACTGAACTACCGACGAAAACATCTCCAAAGTTCACCAAGTGGTGCTGGACAACCGCCGAATTAAAGTGAGGGAGATAGCAGAGGCTATGAACATGTCAAAAGAACGTGTTTGTCACATATTAAACCAGCATTTAGAAATGAGAAAGTTGTCCGCGCGTTGAGTGTCGCGTTTGCTCACGTTAGACCAAAAGCGTCTTCGAATGAACACTTCCAACGCCCTGTTTAGGGGCAATAAATGCGAGTTTTGACGCCGATTAAATTACTGTAGATGAAACTTGGAAATACCATTATACGCCCGAAACAAAAATGGTCCCAACAGTGGACTCCAAAGGGGAAACCGGCCACAAAAATAGCAAAAACTGTTGTTTTTTTCGGCTGGGAATGTAATGGCGACCGTTTTCTTGGGATAGTCATGGACTTATTTTAATCGATTATCTTCAAAAACGAAAAACCATTAGCGAAGCATACTACGTATCATTACTTGACAAACTGAAGGAAGAACTTGTGGAAAAACAGCCACATTTGCAGAAAAAGAAAACCCTGTTTCACCAAGACAACACACGGTCTCACACTGCAGCGGTTGCAATTGCGAAAATCCACGAATTACGGTTTGAAGTGCTTGACTCACCAGATCTAGCCCCAAGCAACTTCTTCTTGTTCCCTCATCTGAAAATTGCGATCGGAGGACAGAGATTTTCGTCAAATGAAGAGGCAATCACATTCGTGAACAATTATTTTGCAGACAAAAACGCCGAGTGCTATTTGGACGGGTTACAGAGATGGGAGCATCGCTGGGAGAAGTGTGTAGAGTTAGAAGGAGACTATGTTGAAAAACGTCGAGTACTATTTGGACGGGTTACAGAGATGAGAGCATCGCTGGGAGAAGTGTGTAGAGTTAGAAGGAGACTATGTTGAAAAACGTCGAGTACTATTTGGATGGGTTACAGAGATGGGAGCATCGCTGGGAGAAGTGTGTAGAGTTAGAAGGAGACTATGTTGAAAAACGTCGAGTACTATTTGGACGGGTTACAGAGATGTGAGCGTCACTGGGAGAAGTGTGTAGCGTTACAAGGAGACAATGTTGAAAAACGTCGAGTACTGTTTGGACGGGTTACAGAGATGTGAGCGTCACTGGGAGAAGTGTGTAGCGTTACAAGGAGACTATGTTGAAAAACGTCGAGTACTGTTTGAACGGGTTACAGAGATGAGAACATCGCTGGGAGATGTGTGTAGAGTTACAAGGAGACAATGTTGAAAAACGTCGAGTACTGTTTGGACGGGTTACAGAGATGTGAGCGTCACTGGGAGAAGTGTGTAGCGTTACAAGGAGACAATGTTGAAAAACGTCGAGTACTGTTTGGACGGGTTACAGAGATGTGAGCGTCACTGGGAGAAGTGTGTAGCGTTACAAGGAGACTATGTTGAAAAACGTCGAGTACTATTTGGACGGGTTACAGAGATGAGAGCATCGCTGGGAGAAGTGTGTAGCGTTACAAGGAGACTATGTTGAAAAACGTCGAGTACTATTTGGACGGGTTACAGAGATGTGAGCGTCACTGGGAGAAGTGTGTAGCGTTACAAGGAGACTATGTTGAAAAACGTCGAGTACTGTTTGAACGGGTTACAGAGATGAGAGCATCGCTGGGAGATGTGTGTAGAGTTACAAGGAGACTGTGTTGAAAAACGCCGAGTAGTATTTGGACGGGTTACAGAGATGGGAGCATCGCTGGGAGAAGTGTGTAGAGTTACAAGGAGACTATGTTGAAAAACGCCGAGTACTATTTGGAGGGGTTACAGAGATGGGAACATCGCTGGGAGAAGTGTATAGAGTTACAAGGAGAGTATGTTGAAAAACGCCGAGTACTATTTGGACGGGTTACAGAGATGGGAGCATCGCTGGGAGAAGTGTGTAGAGTTACAAGGAGACTATGTTGAAAAACGCCGAGTACTATTTGGAGGGGTTACAGAGATGGGAACATCGCTGGGATAAGTGTGTAGAGTTACAAGGAGAGTATGTTGAAAAACGCCGAGTACTATTTGGACGGGTTACAGAGATGGGAGCATCGCTGGGAGAAGTGTGTAGAGTTACAAGGAGACTGTGTTGAAAAACGCCGAGTAGTATTTGGACGGGTTACAGAGATGGGAGCATCGCTGGGAGAAGTGTGTAGAGTTACAAGGAGACTATGTTGAAAAACGCCGAGTACTATTTGGACGGGTTACAGAGATGGGAACATCGCTGGGAGAAGTGTGTAGAGTTACAAGGAGAGTATGCTGAAAAACGCCGAGTACTATTTGGACGGGTTACAGAGATGGGAGCATCGCTGGGAGAAGTGTGTAGAGTTACAAGGAGACTATGTTGAAAAACGCCGAGTACTATTTGGAGGGGTTACAGAGATGGGAACATCGCTGGGAGAAGTGTGTAGAGTTACAAGGAGAGTATGTTGAAAAACGCCGAGTACTATTTGGACGGGTTACAGAGATGGGAGCATCGCTGGGAGAAGTGTGTAGAGTTACAAGGAGACTATGTTGAAAAACGCCGAGTACTATTTGGAGGGGTTACAGAGATGGGAGCATCGCTGGGGAAGTGTGTAGAGTTACAAGGAGACTATGTTGAAAAACGCCGAGTACTATTTGGAGGGGTTACAGAGATGGGAACATCGCTGCGAGAAGTGTGTAGAGTTACAAGGAGAGTATGTTGAAAAACGCCGAGTACTATTTGGACGGGTTACAGAGATGGGAGCATCGCTGGGAGAAGTGTGTAGAGTTACAAGGAGACTATGTTGAAAAACGCCGAGTACTATTTGGAGGGGTTACAGAGATGGGAGCATCGCTGGGGAAGTGTGTAGAGTTACAAGGAGACTATGTTGAAAAACGCCGAGTACTATTTGGACAGGTTACAGAGATGAGAACATCGCTGGGAGAAGTGTGTAGAGTTACAAGGAGACTATGTTGAAAATCGCCGAGTACTATTTGGACAGGTTACAGAGATGGGAGCATCGCTGGTAGAAGTGTGTAGAGTTACAAGGAGACTATGTTGAAAAACTCCGAGTACTATTTGGACGGGTTACAGAGATGGGAGCATCGCTGGGAGAAGTGTGTAGAGTTATAAGGAGACTATGTTGAAAAACGCCGAGTACTATTTGGACGGGTTACAGAGATGGGAGCATCGCTGGGAGAAGTGTGTAGAGTTATAAGGAGACTATGTTGAAAAACGCCGAGAAGTATTTGGACGGGTTACAGAGATGAGAACATCGCTGGGAGAAGTGTGTGTAGTTACAAGGAGACTATGTTGAAAAACGCCGAGTACTATTTGAAGGGGTTACAGAGATGGGAGCATCGCTGGGGAAGTGTGTAGAGTTACAAGGAGACTATGTTGAAAAACGCCGAGTACTATTTGGACAGGTTACAGAGATGAGAACATCGCTGGGAGAAGTGTGTAGAGTTACAAGGAGACTATGTTGAAAATCGCCGAGTACTATTTGGACAGGTTACAGAGATGGGAGCATCGCTGGTAGAAGTGAGTAGAGTTACAAGGAGACTATGTTGAAAATCGCCGAGTACTATTTGGACGGGTTACAGAGATGGGAGCATCGCTGGCAGAAGTGTGTAGAGTTACAAGGAGACTATGTTGAAAAACGCCGAGAACTATTTGGACAGGTTACAGAGATGGGAGCATCGCTGGGAGAAGTGTGTAGAGTTATAAGGAGACTATGTTGAAAAACGCCGAGAACTATTTGGACGTGTTACAGAGATGTGAGCATCGCTGGTAGAAGTGTGTAGAGTTACAAGGAGACTATGTTGAAAAACGCCGAGTACTATTTGGACGGGTTACAGAGATGGGAACATCGCTGGGAGAAGTGTGTAGAGTTACAAGGAGACTATGTTGAAAAACGCCGAGTACTATTTGGACGGGTTACAGAGATGGGAACATCGCTGGGAGAAGTGTGTAGAGTTACAAGTAGACTATGCTGAAAAACGCCGAGTACTATTTGGACGTGTTACAGAGATGGGAGCATCGCTGGGAGAAGTGTGTAGAGTTACAAGGAGACTATGTTGAAAAACGCCGAGTACTATTTGGACGGGTTACAGAGATGAGAACATCGCTGGGAGAAGTGTGTAGAGTTACAAGGAGACTATGTTGAAAATCGCCGAGTACTATTTGGACAGGTTACAGAGATGGGAGCATCGCTGGTAGAAGTGTGTAGAGTTACAAGGAGACTATGTTGAAAAACTCCGAGTACTATTTGGACGGGTTACAGAGATGGGAGCATCGCTGGGAGAAGTGTGTAGAGTTATAAGGAGACTATGTTGAAAAACGCCGAGTACTATTTGGACGGGTTACAGAGATGGGAGCATCGCTGGGAGAAGTGTGTAGAGTTATAAGGAGACTATGTTGAAAAACGCCGAGAACTATTTGGACGGGTTACAGAGATGAGAACATCGCTGGGAGAAGTGTGTGTAGTTACAAGGAGACTATGTTGAAAAACGCCGAGTACTATTTGAAGGGGTTACAGAGATGGGAGCATCGCTGGGGAAGTGTGTAGAGTTACAAGGAGACTATGTTGAAAAACGCCGAGTACTATTTGGACAGGTTACAGAGATGAGAACATCGCTGGGAGAAGTGTGTAGAGTTACAAGGAGACTATGTTGAAAATCGCCGAGTACTATTTGGACAGGTTACAGAGATGGGAGCATCGCTGGTAGAAGTGTGTAGAGTTACAAGGAGACTATGTTGAAAAACGCCGAGTACTATTTGGACAGGTTACAGAGATGGGAGCATCGCTGGGAGAAGTGTGTAGAGTTATAAGGAGACTATGTTGAAAAACGCCGAGAACTATTTGGACGGGTTACAGAGATGTGAGCATCGCTGGTAGAAGTGTGTAGAGTTACAAGGAGACTATGTTGAAAAACGCCGAGTACTATTTGGACGGGTTACAGAGATGGGAACATCGCTGGGAGAAGTGTGTAGAGTTACAAGGAGACTATGTTGAAAAACGCCGAGTACTATTTGGACGGGTTACAGAGATGGGAACATCGCTGGGAGAAGTGTGTAGAGTTACAAGTAGACTATGCTGAAAAACGCCGAGTACTATTTGGACGTGTTACAGAGATGGGAGCATCGCTGGGAGAAGTGTGTAGAGTTACAAGGAGACTATGTTGAAAAACGCCGAGTACTATTTGGACGGGTTACAGAGATGGGAACATCGCTGGGAGAAGTGTGTAGAGTTACAAGGAGACTATGTTAAGAAACGTCGAGTACTATTTGGACGGGTTACAGAGATGGGAGCATCGCTGGGAGAAGTGTGTAGAGTTACAAGGAGACTATGTTGAAAAACGTCGAGTACTGTTTGGACGGGTTACAGAGATGACAGCATCACTGGGAGAAGTGTGTAGAGTTACAAGGAGACTGTGTTGAGAAACGTCGAGTACTATTTGGACGGGTTACAGAGATGTGAGCATCGCTGGGAGAAGTGTGTAGAGTTACAAGGAGACTATGTTGAAAAACGCCGAGTACTATTTGGACGGGTTACAGAGATGAGAGCATCGCTGGGAGAAGTGTGTAGAGTTACAAGGAGACTATGTTGAAAAACGTCGAGTACTGTTTGGACGGGTTACAGAGATGACAGCATCACTGGGAGAAGTGTGTAGAGTTACAAGGAGACTATGTTGAGAAACGTCGAGTACTATTTGGACGGGTTACAGAGATGTGAGCATCGCTGGGAGAAGTGTGTAGAGTTACAAGGAGGGTATGTTGAAATAAAAAAAATGATTCTGATAAAATGTCTTGTATCTTTATTTGGTCGGAAACGTTTCAGATCACCCTCCAGTATAGTATTTAGGAGCTGTATATCTTCCTGTAATGCACCGCCGAGGCTCCCGCGGACACTTCTACCCTGAAAAAGACTACCAGATGAGAGTTGATTGGAAATGATAATGGAGATGAAATGTAGGGGACAGGAAATACGGGGGATGTAATTAGTCTACCCAGTATTCGATGAAATCGCCTGAATCATCCCACTTGGTTCAGTTTTCATTTAACCACGGTTGGTATGGCAACATAGTGACAAAGTGTAAACGGTTGATGTGCATTTGTTACAAAACGATAGTCTGAAGCACAACCATTCGGCGTCCAAGTTTCCTGTGTGGTAACAAGCATTCATAAAATAGTTTATTGCAGCTACATAACATTAAAAGGGAGTGGGCATGTCAGCTGTTTTAAGTTGCAGGAGAAAGTGTTTAACATTTAGTTAGGGAGTGAGCAGCAGAATTTCATTTCACGCACCGCCAGCGTCAAATGCGCTACAACAATAGAATCAATCTGCCAGTGACGGCAGCCGTGAAGTTACCAGCAAACTGTAGGCTAACTCAAATTGGTTTGATACCTCCTAACTCAGCAAAATATGGACACTTAGAGACAATTGCTTTGACTATTTTATTGCACTTTGGATCCATGCCTCCCAATTTTTTATTTTGAGCTCAAGGGCAAATATAAGTGTGTGTTTACAGACCTTTCTTAATTTCAATTAACTTAAAAGTAGACACATTTGTTTTCTTCAAGTTTTACATGTGAAACAAGTGCGGAACACGTTTCAAAACAGTAATCCCTGAAGTTCTCTTGAACTGTAGTGCCGAACTATAGCACTTTTTAAAATATACAAGACAAATTATAAAGTTGTTTACGGATTTATAATCTTTATATTAAAATTCCGAGAACAGGAGTTAGAAATTTGAAAGTTATTAGACGTGAAAAGGATAAAAAGCCAAATATATGGAGAAGATTACACTGGAATGCTATGTTATGTTGTAAACAAAGAATGGTATGGAGAGAGAAAATTTGGTAACAAAGGTGGAACAGTATAAAAAGCCCTGGGGGGGGGGGGAGGTATTATTAATCAGGAAAATGTCCTGTGTAAAAGGAGAAAGTAATGTGAGAGATAGAGATGATTATTTGGGGAAAGCCGGAGAGAAATGATTACGAATAACCAACAATTAAGTTTACAGAAATGGGAACAAGGGCACCGATGGCATTGTTGTGCTGCCGCGACAAAAGGAAGCCGGGAGATTTTAAAATAAAATAAGAATTTAAAATAAAATAACAAAGTTACAGAATTACCACTGAGGTAATATCGAAGGAATTTTCTGAACTATCGTTCGATATCGATACCATGCAAATATCGTAAGTATTGAGGACCCATCCCTATTAAAATGAATATAATATAATTTAAATGAAATCTGTAATTGGGCTGCGGCTAACAAAATGTCAATTAATGCCAAGAAAAGTAAGTCCATTGGTTTTAGTAGAACTAAGGGCAAAATTATTGTTAACTATCGCATGGGAGGGGTGCAAATTCCACAGGTGGACAGCTGCAAATACTTGGGAGTGTACCTGGCAAGTAATGCTGGATGGGACAAACAAGAAAATTCCACATCTAGGAATGCATGGAAGGCATTACATTTCGTAATGAAAATATTGAAAAAGGGGAGCGCTAGGTCCAGGGAAATTGCCTATAAGGCCTTAGTGCGGCCGGTTATGGAATATGCAGTAGCATGCTGGGACCCGTATAGAGCTAACCAAATCGATCCATTAGAAAAAATACAGAAGAGGGCAATAAAATTCATAAAAAGAGGCAAGTATTTTGGGCCTATAAAAGGAGATGAGACTAAATGGGAGGAATTAAGAATTAGGCGTAAAAAACATAGGTTGGTAGCATTATTCAAAGCCAATGCTGGTGTAAAGGCATGGGTGGACGTTAGTGTAAAATTAGATAATCCGGATTATTATGGACGAAACGATCATAGGTATAAAATTAAGGGTAGAAGATACAGATCCGACGTAGGAAAATTTTCTTGTGTTAATAGAACCATTGAAGAATGGAATGAATTGCCTGTAGCAGTCTTTCAGGGCTGTCCCCTGTCTTTGAAGAAATTTAGAAAAAATCTGGATGGTTTATAGTTTAACTTTTGAATTATAATGGTATATAATATGTAAATAGAGAAGTAATTAGATATGTTTTAAGTGACTAAAGTAAATTAATATCATGTTTGTATTGTTTATTGTGTTATTGTTGTTAATCTAGTATTTGTAATTTGATCTGTATTCTTAACTCTGCCACCGGGTAGTACCCAATTGCAGTGAATACATACATACATACATACATACATACATACATACATACATACATACATACATACATACATACATACATACATACATACATACATACATACATACATACATACATACATACATACATACATACATACATACATACATACATACATACATACATACATACATACATACATACATACATACATACATACATACATACATACATACATACATACATACATACATACATACATACATACATACATACATACATACATACATACATACATACATACATACATACATACATACATACATACATACATACATACATACATACATACATACATACATACATACATACATACATACATACATACATACATACATACATACATACATACATACATACATACATACATACATACATACATACATACATACATACATACATACATACATACATACATACATAATGAATGATTAACTCAGTCAATTGCTCACGGCTTCGAGGCCCATCAGTATACCACGGCTGTCTTCCTTGATGTGGCACATGCATTTGACAAGGTTTAGCATGATGGTTTGCTCCTTAAGCTCTACCGCATCGGTTTTCCTAATTACTTATCACATCTAATCCACAGTTTCCTCGAAGACTGCAGCTTTTCAGTACGCATTGGTGGAAAGCTTTCATCCCCACGTAATATTACCGCAAGTGTCCCACAGGGTTCTATCTTGGCCCCGACTCTATTTAATATATACATTTCTTATATTCCTGACTTAGCTCCGACTTCTTTAGCTCTTTACGCTGATGACACGGTACTATATTATTCTCATGTTAATCTCCAGCACTCACAAGTAGTACAGCTCTCTTTAGATCGCCTAACTCATTGGTTGAGCACTTGGCGGATCTCTTTTAACCCTCAGAAGACCGAAGCTAAAATATTCACTCTTCGCCGATATACTCCGCTTACTCCGTTGTGTCTCTACAGGAACAATGTCCCTTGGCTCCCCACTACAACTCCCTTTAAATACCTTGGAGTGCTTTTGGACTCTCGACTGACCTGGCGTGCTCATATCGATCGTCTTATATCACTGGCCTCCGGGCGACTTTCAAAACTCTCACCTCTGTTGCAGCGCCATTCCAGCCTCGGCCTACAGTCTTCATTGTTACTCTACAAATCACTCGTTCGTCCGCTTATTACATATGCCTGCCAAGTGTGGGGGGTCGCACACACGTCATCTGCGTCGTCTTCAGGTCATACAGAATCGCTTCATGCGCATCGCTACCAACGCTCTATGGTTCATCCGTAATCAGCAGCTCAATCACGAACTAGGACTGTTACCTCTTCACGACTACATTCGCAGGATCGCTCGTCGTTTCTTTTCCACTCTGCAAGAAGTTCCAGGAATTGTGCATTACAACATCGGCGTCCGCACGCGCCAGCCCTCACGCTTAAAGAGGAGAACACCACAGGACCTGCTTCTAAGTGATACATCTGATTCGAGTGATTCTAGTGCTTGATGTCTGTCTTACATCTTCTATATTGACATAATTTCTCAGAGAGTGTTATTGGAGTTCTAATTTAATGTTGTTAGGGGGCGGTCTGTTAGCCTACCCCTGAGTGTTATTGTTCTTATTGTACTGTTACCTTCTTTTCACTCTGATCTGTAAAGCATTGTACTGCTGATCGATCAATAAAAGAAATTATAAAAAATCATATCTAACACTAGGATTTACTTAACTTTCAAACTATATGAGGACATTTAAAAATGGCTTGCGGATACTATCTATGTAAGAATTCTTTGGATTCAGGAAGGCTTACACTATTTTATAGACTAAAAAGAGAAAGAGGTCATTTTTGGAAAATGTTCATGAAGTTTCAATCATACATATCCTTATACACGGCTACTGTGAAGAAATGATTAATTTCCATCACATCAATGAAGTTAGTTGTGTCTGTTTGTAAGGCCCAATTTGACGGATAGCTAGCATTTGTCTAAGTTGCTTGGCCTGCTCTGTCTATCACAGGTTGTTTACTACCGCTGTGGCAGTGCACGAGGAAAGTTTGTGCGTGTCACTCTTTGAGAACGAATCGTGGTTAAATGTGGCCGAAGTTTTACATGAAAAGACATTTCTGAAGACCCAGGATTCAGCACAGGTATGGCAATTTATTGACTGGCTTAATTAATAAATATTCTTTCGAGTATTTAGTTCATTATAGCAGATACAAGGCGATATTTACGTGATTCCTTTCGTTTCATCTTCAATTCTTTTGAAGCAAAAACAAATGAAGGTTGCATCCATGGTGACGACTAGAGCTCGGATATATATGCACGCATCTATGCACTGAAAACTTTGTAATTTGTATTTAAAATACAGTACATTTTTCAAATTTTCTCTCATTTATTAATCTTGAAGTAATAAATAGTAAATTTAAAAACAGAGACGCTAATTAGTTAATATTTATTAGCCTCCTTCAGTCTGTTTTAGTATTAGGAATATTTTTCATCATTTTCTGGAAGAAACGATTTTCTTCTGTCACTTAAAATGTTTTATATTTCTATGGCAGCTGTTTATAGATGTTGCGTGACCTATAAACGTTTTGTTGCAGTGAAACATTTGTAGGAATCATTACTGGAAAAGTAAATAGTCACAAATAAGTTAAATATGCATTTACGTACAGTAAAAAACGTCCGTAATAAATTCCTGACTTTATTACTTCTATCAAGGAATAAACATTCAAATATGAAACAAATTCGAGTTCTAGTGCTGATATTCAGTTGTTTGTGTTGATTCATGCCACGATACCTTGTCATGAAACGAACTTGGTTTTCTTTGGAGCGCTTTTCACGAACGTTGTAAAAAGTATGACGTACAAGGACATCTGTGTACCAATCAACAGTAACGGTACATCTAGCTTCTTATGTAGTAGTATAACAAATGTTAAATATACCAGAAATACAAGTTTGTCTCGTAATGTGAAGCAGAATTTAAGATTAAAACGCTGGTTGTAAATTATTTACTTGATAGAAACACGTTCTCTCCAAATTACACCCACCTACCACAGTGTGAGGTTAGAACAAGTGACATCATAACATGGCTACAAAGTAAAAACATAGCTGTCCACGAGGGTCATATTAAGGCGGAATTGCTGGTACTGGTCAAGTGTCGTGCCAAAGAGTACGAAAATACGTAAGTAGCACTTAATTTTCCTGGTGCTGCGTAGTACTTAGCTCGAAAAATGTGCCTTTAGCATGGAACATTTATATTACTATTATACTTAACGAAGTGATTATGCGGTTGGCTTGAATAAATACGTGTTTTTGTGTTGAAAATGCATATTCATATTATTAATACATATTAATATTATACTTAACGAAGTGATTAAGCAGTTGGCTTGAATAAATACGTGTTTTAATGTTGAAAATGCATATTAATGTTATTAATACATATTAATATTATACTTAACGAAGTTATTAGGTGGTTGACTTGAATAAATATGTGTTCTTTGTGTTGAAAATGCGTGTTCATATTACTAATACATATTAATATTATACTTAACGAAGTGAGTATGCGGCTGGTTGAATAAATTCGTGTTTTTGTGTTGAAAATGCATATTAATATTATTAATACATATTAATTTTTCTTTAGTTATCTGAAAAAAAGAAATAAATGTCCTTTGCTTTTGAAGTGCTCCATTTCTTAAAATATAAACATTCTTTTGTCTCTCTGTGGTAGCAAACTAAGATTGGGTTCTTCTCGAATTTTTTCCGATATGAAACTTTGGTGGCCCGAATCTCTCATTTTGACATACAGTTTACCTTTTGTTATTTCTGGATCACCATGGGTACCAATCATGGCTTTTCAAAGCCTCCAATATCACTTACACCTAATAAAAGATGCATTCTAAGGCTTTTGTAAAACAGTTTTTAATACTTTTATAATTAAAGTATAATTTTTCTTGTGTAACGGATAAAATTACGTATGGGTAAGGTGCTAATGCCTCGGCCGTTACACGCCGTGGCTCAGTGGTTAGACCGCTTGGCTCTCACCAAGGCGGCCCGGGTTCGATCCCAGGCGACCGCAGAGTGAGATTTGTAGTGGACAACACGGCGTTGGGGCGGGTTTTCTCCGGGACCTCCGGTTTCCCCCGCCATCTCGTTCCACCAGTGCTCCATCTTCATCTCATGCATCATCAGTGTCACCGCCTGCGGTGCCGTATGTAGTAAAAGCGGGCGTTAAACACTACACATTTCATTTCATTTCGGCCGCTACATTTTTTCACTCGCTAATAAACAATGACTTACCTCGCAAGTCCCATAAAGAACTATTGTGGGCTTTAGAGAATTGAAATAAGAGTATAAACGTTTTTGAATGGAATAAAATACTTCCATTATGGATAGGCAGAGTATTACCCAAAATAATAGCAATGCGTTTATTTACTTTCAGTTGTTTATATGCAAATACGAGGCGTCTCCTTAAAATAAGGTGTCCAAGGCACTGGAGCCGTGAGGAACGCTATTATGCGAGATCCGGTAACACTGGCGTGTAGCTTGGTTTCTCCCCTTCAAATCCCTACCACAATGAACTCGTTGCAACCATTAGTCTCGGCTGGGCAGCCGTTTGCGATAGAGCTTCCTATCACTTCCGCCGCCAAGTGCGAGTCCCCCACTGAAATACATCGTCAGTGATGCGAAATCTATGGGCCACAGTGTATAGACGTCAAAAACGTGCGAAAGTGGGTCAGAGAGTTCAAAAACGGACGTACAGACGTCCATGGCGTACAGCGTTCTGGTCGGCCTTCGGTTTCAGCCGAAACAATTGCAAAAGTGGAGCAAGAAATGCTTAAAAATCGGCGTGTGACAGTTCGCGAGCTGTGCCAACTTATCCCTGAAGTCAGCAAGACTACGATTGACAAGATTTTGACCGAACATTTGCATTATCGCAAGGTGTGTGCGAGGTGGGTCCCCAAAATACTCACCGAAGACCATAAACGTCAACGTGTTGAAGCGGCCCACCGATACCTGGAGCGCTATGCAGAACAGGGCGAGGAATTGTTGGATTCAATTGTCACTGACGATGAAACCTGGGTGAACTACACAACACCAGAAACTAAAGAACGTTCTCGTCAGTGGCGGCCTTCGAATTCGACGAAGCCGCGAAAGTTCAGACATTTTCTGCCGGCAAAGTGATGGCCAGTGTGTTCTGGGACAGAAAAGGTGTATTGTTGTGTGAGTTTATGCTTAGCGGCACAACAATAAACGCCGCTAGCTACTGTGAGACTTTAAAAGAATTACGAGGTGCCATTCGAAATTGAAGGAGGGGAATGCTGACGAAGGGAGTCAGCATTTTCATCACGGCAACGCTCGTCTCCATACTGCACATGCAACGGCTGATCTGGCCCAGTTCGGATGGGACATCCATACCCATCCCTCCTACAGTCCAGACTTAGCACCTAGTTTAAGTCCAGAGGCTCTACCCCCATCAGCCTTGAACCCGTAGGAACAAGACCCGGGCCTCCTTCAACCTGGGAGTATCCGAGCTGTCCCAAAGGGCGCTCGGCGTCCTCCGAGGGGTTTTCCGTAGGGCAAGACCTAGAGACTAACAAGCCCCCCCATCTGGTCCGAGGGACACAAGACGGGATGGAAGTGGATACGCCACTTACGCGCGTCAACACTCAAGGTGAAGACTACCGAAAACCTCGGTGGGGCCGCCTGGTGATCTAGCACACCTTCTACTAGCTGAGGAGGCTAGTACCCGGAAACTTAATGGCTTCCCTCAACCCCGTCCGAAGACGTACCCAATCTCCCACGGGTATCGGGAACACACTGCCCCCTCGAGACCAACCCAATCCGAACAACTCCCGAAGGAGGGGCTCGGCTGTTCGGCCCGAGGTTCCTCTAGTAACGTCAGAGGTACCACGAGTGCTAAGGGTCCGCAGCGCCCGCACTTTGGCAGTTGAAAGGGACGGATCCCTTCCCCTACGGAGACTTAGCACCTAGTGATTATCATCTGTTTCCTGAGTTGATGTCACACTTGGGTGGGACACATTTCCAGACCGACGATGATTTGAAAAACGAGGTTAAGCGCTACCTGCGCAACTTGGCGGGAGAGTGCTATGACAAGGGTATACAAAAACTGCCACAGCGTATGCAAAAGTGCATCGATCGCAATGGTGGTTACGCTGAGAAGTAGCTGACAATAACATGTTTTCTATAATAAATAAATTTGGAGACCTTATTTTACAGACACGTCTCATAAGTATATTTTGCTGCAGTATTTATTTTTTCTAAACCATTAGCTTCATTTCGAAATTATTTGGGTAGATCTGAAATATGTTACGCGTAGCAAGCTCTGCACTAAACTGTTTTGACAAATTTTGTGGAAGCTTCGTTACTTGGCAACTTCCAAATCGAAGCTTGTATTTACAGCGTTAGGATAGAACACGCTGGGTCTCTTGTACGTGATTGTGTAATTTCAGAAATCGCTTGCCTCAAGAGAGGACTGGTGTAATCAAAGCGAACTAGTGCGGAAGAATGTAACCAGTGCCCTTTTCTTGTTTTGGGTAGAGAACAAACGGGACCCCAATACCCCTAAGCCCGGTTATTCCGCGCTCAAAGTTACTTAGTGGTGGCGAGTAACGTGATTCTCCTCCGGGCAGCTTTCCTGTTTGATCCAACGCGAATTACCTAACGTCTTTGATGAAGTGATTCATTAATGCTACCTGTAATGACCGAGTGGATGATTTAAGCATCTACAGCTATTACAAGCCGTAACAAACCCACCTCAACAATATCTACACATTTAAAACGTTTCATTGCAGTCGATTTTCGAAATATTTGCTGCCACATGTTCAGTTTTCTAAACACGGGATAAATAATTCAGATCTTTTGTTTTTCCTTCAATCCAAAGAACCCATCACCACTATGGAACCATTTAGTTACTTTGCTGCATTGTTCCAACATTAAGTCATATCGGACGATGAATGAAATGCTGTTCAAATGAATGCAGGGTACATAGAGCTTAGAGTTACCAGATATTCATCTTCGCAGGATAAGAGAAGACCTGATCATCTTGACCCGAGATTAGAACTAGGGACCTCTTGAACGTGACACTACCACCACGCTACAGAGACGGGTCAATGTCCTCCAACGTTAAGTCATATCGGACGGTGAATGAAATGCTGTTCAAATGAATCCAGGGTACATAGAGCTTAGAGTTACCAGATATTCATCTTCGCAGGATAAGTGAAGACCTGATCATCTTGACCCGAGATTAGAACTAGGGACCTCTTGAACGTGACACTACCACCACGCTACAGAGACCGGCTAATGTCCTCCAACATAGTCATATCGGACGGTGAATGAAATGCTGTTCAAATGAATCCAGGGTACATAGAGCTTAGAGTTACCAGACATTCATCTTTCAAGATGAGAGAAAACCTCCAACATTAAGTCATATCCGACGATGAATGAAATGATGTATAAATGAGTACATGGTACATGGAGCTTAGACTTACCAGACATTCATCTTTCAGGATAAGGGTAAACCTTATCACACTGATCGAGATTAGAACTAGGGACCTCTTGAACGTGACACTACCACCACGCTACAGAGATGGGCCAATATCCTCCAACGTTAAGTCATATTGGACAATAATTGAAACGATGTTAAAATCACTACAGGATACATAGAGCCCACCTCGATAGCGTGGTGGTAGAGTGTCTGCCTCACGTTCAAGAGGTCCCGAGTTCGAATCTCGGTCACGGTGAGTTACCTTAAGGTTTTTTCCGGGGATTTCCCTTATCCTGAAAGACGACTGTCGGGTAACTCTGAGCTCTATAGACCCTGGACTTATTTGAACATCATTTCACTTATTCCATTCATCGTCCGATATGAATTAACTTTGGAGGACATAAATTAAAAAAAAAATGCTTAGAGCTACCTGACATTCATCTTTCAGGTTAAGGGAAAACCCTATCACCCTGACCGAGATTAGAACTACGTATCTCTTGAACGTGACACTACCACCACGCTACAGAGACGGGCTAATGTCCTCCAACGTTGTCATATCGGACAATGAATGAAACGATGTTCAAATCAGTACAGGATACATAGAGCTTAGACTTACCAGACTTTCAGGATAAGGGAAAATCTTATCATCACCCAAACCGAGATTAGAGGTAGGGACCTCTTGAACGTGACACTACCACCACGCTACAGAGACGGGCCAATGTCGTCAACGTTAAGTCATATCAGACGATGAATGAAATGATGTTCAAATGAGTCCATGGTACATAGAGCTTAGACTTACCAGACTTTCAGGATAAGGGAAAATCTTATCACCCAAATCGAGATTAGAGGTAGGAACCTCTTGAACGTGACACTACCACCACGCTACAGAGACGAGCCAATGTCCTCAACGTTGTCGTATCGGACGATGTACGCCTCGATTAGCGTAGATGGTAGCGTGTGTGCCTCACGTTCAAGAGGTCATGAGTTTGAATCTCGGCCAGGGAGAGTTACCTGGATAAGGTTTTCCCGGGGTTTGCCCTTATCCTTCATGGCGAATGTCGGATAGCTCTAAGCTCCAGGAACCCGGGACTCATTTGAGCATCATTTCACCCAATTCATTCACCGTCCGATATGACTTTACGTTGGAAGACGTAAATTACATAAAAAGGACGATAAATGAAATGATGTTCAAATGAGTCCAAGGTATATAGAACTTAGAGTTACCAGACATACGTCTTTCAGGATAAGGGAAAACCTTATCACACTGATCGAGATTAGAACTAGGAACCTTTTGAACTTGATTACTCATTTTGGGTATTAATAATTTGTCTATCTCTTACAGTTTACCAGTTATGCACAAGTCATACTCTCAAAAGTGATTGCAAAGTTCAGAAATTTCTTTGTTATATGAACCACTTACTGCTTCTCCGGGATTTATTATTATTATTATTATTATTATTATTATTATTATTATTATTATTATTATTATTATTATTATTATTATTATTATTATTATTATTATTATTATTATTATTATTATTATTATTATTATTATTATTATTATTATTAAGCTAGCCTCCAGTACCAACCGGACACAGAGCAAAGTTTTCTTGGCTTCGTAAAAAGTGTATATCGTAGCTTATTTTAAATGGTAATAAAGCTGCCACAAATGTGTTTGCATGGAAAATAAATGCACATCTTTAGTTAGAAGGGCTTCGCGTTTGTGGACCATTCTAATGTATAACATTCCAATATTACTGTGGTGCCATCTCTGGACAGCTAGCTAAGTACGTGTGCACCTAGTGGAGGAATCAGTGACTACTTAATAACGCGGGATCTTTAAAATCGTCTCTTTAATGCCGTTCAAATGTTATTTAGTCACCTAGAGATACGTAGTACTTTTAATACCTAGAATAATGTTGGGGTGATATACTTTTATCTTGTCAAAAGATATAAACGGCGTTGGAAAAAAAAACTAACTTATGTTATATTTCAGACTTTATGAAAGAATTGTCCTGCACATTCGTTAAATGACGTGATATAGGGTTCCAAATAGATTAAAAACGTCTCATCAAATTTTATATACCTTTCCATTCCGTGGCGAGGCTTGACTCTAAAAGCGCGGAAAGCCTGAAATTATATTTTCATTAAAATAAGAGAGAATAATGACCCAAAAGAACTAAGGCTACCCTTCTGAACTCTTTCTATTGTGCAGTCACACGTAGGTCCAGTAGCGAGGCGTGAATTTTAAAACGAGGAAAGTCCCAAATAATTTTCGTTAAAATAAGAAAGAATGACGCAGAGAACTAAGGCTACTCCTCAGTACTCTTTCTATTGTACAGTCACACGTAGTTCCAGTAGCGAGGTGTGACTCTCAAAGAGAGGGAAGCTCCAAGTAAGCTCCAAGTAATAATTTTCATTAAAATAAAAGAGAATAATGACTCAAAGAACTAAGGCTGCTCCTCA
The DNA here is from genome assembly GCA_030765055.1 of Mantis religiosa. Lineage (NCBI taxonomy): Eukaryota > Metazoa > Arthropoda > Insecta > Mantodea > Mantidae > Mantis > Mantis religiosa. The sequence goes on along the minus strand of CM060959.1, from coordinate 16,020,475 downwards.
GTACCCCTTCTATTGTACAGTCACACGTAGGTCCAGTAGCGAGGCGTGACTTTCAAAGCGAGGGAAGCTCCAAATAATAATTTTCATTAAAATAAAAGAGAATAATGACTCAAAGAACTAGGCTACTCCTCAGCAGTCTTTCTATTGTACAATCACACGTAGGTCCAGTAGCGAGGCGTGACTCTCAAAGAGAGGCAAGCTCCAAGTAATAATTTTCATTAAAATAAAAGAGAATAATGACTCAAAGAACTAAGGCTACCCTTCAGTACTCTTTCTATTGTATAGTCACACGTAGGAACAGTAGCGAGGCGTGACTCTCAAAGAGAGAGAAGCTCCATGTAATAATTTTCATTAAAATAAAAGAGAATAATGACTCAAAGAACTAAGGCTACTCCTTAGTACTCTTTCTATTGTACAGTCACACGTAGGTCCAGTAGCGAGGTGTAACTTTCAAAGCGATGGAAGCTTAAAATAATTTTGATTAATATAAGAGAGAATAATGACTCAACGAACTAAGGCTTCTCTTAAGTACTCTTTCTATTGTACAGTCACACGTAGGTCCAGTAGCGAGAGGTGACTTCGAAACCGATGAAATCGATCTCAGAGGTGATACCCTGAGAAGTATGTATATACGTACACGCTTTTCCCTAGTTACTATTTTGGATAGAGTGACTAGGTTTTGCCTAGTTCTGAAAGAAGAATGTCGGGTAACTCTAAGCTCTATGTACCCTGGGCTCATTTAATCATCATTTCATTCATCGCCCGATATGTCTTAACGTTGGAGGAGGTAAAAGAAAAGCTCGAGTTAACCATCATGTATTCCCATGACGTAGCAAAAGTGGAAATATTACTATTTAGGCAAGATTTTATCCTGACGGTCAAATGAGCTATTTAGAGCTTCTATTTAGAAGTTAGAAATGGTCAAGTGGGTAGCATTGGTGAAAGAGGATTTGAGGAAGTTTTTTTTTCAACTTTCCTGCGTCGTTTGTTTACAGAACTCTCTGCGCACCAGAAGAAGGCAAGTGGGGCCTGAAGAGGGAGACGGGCTTGAAGTGTTTATCTGCTCCGGTAGGGGATCTGTTTACGAAATGAGTGTATGAGAGTACATATGAGTCACCCATACTGCCAGATCTAATGCTCGTTTCAGTAACTGCAGTGATAGGTATTATGTACTGTCTACCTACCACAAGAAGGCAGCGGGTCCTAAAGAGGGAGAGAGGGTTGGACTGTTTATCTGCTCTGGTAGTAGATCTGTTTACTACGAAATGAGTGTATGAGAGTACACATGAGTCACCCATACTGTCAGATCTAATGCTCGTTTCAGTAACAGCAGTGATAGGTATTATGTACTGTCTACCCACCACAAGAAGACAAGCGGGGCCTGAAGAGGAAGAGAGGCTTGACTGTTTATCTGCTCTGTTAGTGGATCTGTTTACTACGAAATGAGTATATGAGGTACATATGAGTCACCCATACTGTCTGATCTAATGCTCGTTTCAGTAACAGCAGTGATAGGTATTATGTACTGTCTACCCAATACAAGAAGACAAGCGGGGCCTGAAGAGGAAGAGAGGCTTGAACTGTTTATCTGCTCTGTTAGTGGATCTGTTTACTACGAAATGAGTATATGAGGTACATATGAGTCACCCATACTGTCAGATCTAATGCTCGTTTCAGTAACTGCAGTGATAGGTATTATGTACCGTCTACCCACCACAAAAGACAAGCGGGGCACGAAGGGGGAGAGAAGCTTGAACTGTTTATCTGCTCTGGTAGTGGATCAGTTTACTACGAAATGAGTGTATGAGAATAAATATGTTTCACCCATACTGGCAGATCTAATGCTCGTTTCTGTAACTACGATAGACATTATGCTGGGGTGAGTTATGTGATAACACTGGGAACCTAGCATTCATATCATATCTCGAAGACGAGCATGGGCACAGGAAAAGTGTTTGTTACACATTGCTCTGCGTTGCCTTCTTGTGATGAGCAGACAGTAATGTAAATAGAGAGATTACAGTGGTAATTGAAGTATCACGGGGTAATGGTAAAAATTTGTGAGGCATTTTCCAAAAACATGCAACTTATATTAACAGATAAGGTATTCAGTTTGAAATGGCAATATATTTGTTTATGTTACTTGCATGAATTTAATTTTATATATCGTAGCCTTCTATATTTATGATTCATCCCCAAAGATATTCCTGATGGTGTAGCTTGCAGATGTTTTCCTCCCATTTCGCCTATTTAATAATAAAGAAAATCAATATAGCTAGAAATAGTACATTATGCGACATCTGTCGTTGATTGTGGAAAGCTTTAGACTGAACGTGCGGTGCTATATGAAAGCGAACATGCAGAATATATCAGACGAAGAAAGCATGGGAAACAAATCGATAGAGCGCGAAAGAACAATGGAAGAGAGAACGATGATGACAGCTGTATCTACGTAGTTAACCATTGGAATTTAGCTCACATCTCGGACAAAGCGGGAGAGGTTAGGTTTGGTTTGTCAGCGCCGTCCGGAATACGAGAGTCAGGCCGGGGCCAAATACTTGCCCTGCATACAAAACACCTTCTGTCCCTACCTTCATAATACATTAACTCAACAGGTAGAGGCACAGTGTCGCTCATCGTGCACCTTGAATTATTTACCAACATCAGTCATACAGAAAAAGAAAATTACCTCACATGACTTCTAACTATAACTAAGTCCTATCTAAGAGATAAATGCCTCCATATTTACTTGTAGACATGTGTAAATAACAGAATAGACAGTTGCTGACATCTAAGTGATCCCTTTTATAGCAGTTATTTTAATCTGGCTTCCGAAGGGAAAATAATTAATGTTATTAGGTTCTTATAAGTAAGGTTGGTTTCCTTTATTTTGCAATTTTGGAAAAACTTACTCACATTCATTTTTATTGCAAATTAATACAATGTTTGAACACAATTATGCCATGTCATTTGTTCAGGCCGTTCAGAAAGTAACCTCCGGTTGATTGCAAAAATTTCACCAAGTTAAATAAAAGTATTTTAATATATACGAGGGTTATCCAGAAAGTAGATTACGTTTTGGAATAAAAAGTAAACAAAGTATACGAAACAAATTTTATTATATACAGATGAAAGCCACACTCAAATACTACTTTTCGACATAGTCACAATTCAAATTAAGGCATTTATCGTAGCGATGTACGAGCTTGGAAATTCCTTCGTCGAAAAATTCGGCCGCCTGCGCCTTCAACCACTTCGTTACCTCTTCTTGCAGCTGTGCGTCGTCATCAAAACGCTGCATAGCCAGCCACTTCTTCATTGCTGGGAATAGGTGGAAGTCGCTCGGTGCCAGGTCGGGACTGTACGGTGGATGAGGAAACAACTCCCACTTAAAAGATTCAAGAACTTCACGAGTGACATTTGCCGTGTGGGGCCGGGCGTTGTCGTGAATCAACAAGATCTTAGAGCTCAACATTCCTCTGCGCTTGTTTTGAATGGCTCTTCTGAGTTTTTGGAGAGTTTGGCAATACCTTTAGGAGTTTATTGTAGTGCCTCTTTCCAGGAAGTCCACCAAAATCACACCTTTTCTGTCCCAAAAAACAGTCGCCATCATCTTCCTTGCCGACATTGTTTGCATGCATTTCGTGGGTTTTTGGGGAGAACTTGTGTGCCCCCACTGCATTGATTGCAATTTCGTTTCACAGTTCACGTGTTTCACCCATGTTTCGTCACCAGTAACGATGCGATCGAGTAAAGAGTCACCATCCTTATGGTAAACGTCCAAAAAGTTCAACGCTGCAGCCATTCGCTGATTTTTGTGGTCCTCTGTCAAGATTTTTTGAATCCATCTTGCACAAAACTTGTGGTAACCAAGCTTTTCGCTGATGATTTCGTGCAACAAACTTCGCGAAATTTGTGGAAAACTCAAAGAAAGTTCCGTTATTGTGAACCTTCGATTTTCACGGACTTTAGCATCGACTTTTTCGACAAGTTCGGCAGTCACTATGCTGGGTCTCCCACTTCGATCTTCGTCGTGAACATTGGTTCGGCCATTTTTAAATCTGATGACCCACTGACGCACTCCACCTTCAGTGATAATGTTGTCCCCATACACTTCACAAAGCTGCCGATAGATTTCTATCGGTTTACAGTTTTTTGCAGTCAGAAACCTTATTACTGCACGCATCTCGCAGCTCGCGGGATTTTCAATTAACGCAGACATTTCAAACCATCACAGTATCTGAACGGAGCACAGCACGAACCTCTCACTAGCACGGCTAGATGCCGACTGAGCTGCGCAACGCTCTGACCCCAAGATGGCCGCGCTAGCCCCGCCCCTAGCGGAAACAGACGAAAACGTAATCTACTTTCTGGATAGCCCTCGTACATCTTACAACTGCATCTTTGCACTATTTTTCTACATAGTCTCCATAACGATTGAGACACTTATCGTATCTGTCTACAAGCTTTGAAATTCCTTCTGCATAAAAATCACCCGCTTGTGCCAGGAGCCAGCCTGTGACCGCATCTTTGAGCTCTTCGTGGTCGTCAAACCGCTGGGACCCGAGCCATGTCTTCATATGCATGAAGAGGTGATAATCGCTTGGCGCTAGATCTGGGCTGTAAGGTGCATGGTTGACAACGTCCCACTTGAAGGACTCAAGAAGGGCTGTTGTTCTGCGAGCAGAGTGAGGACGGGCGTTATCGTACAAAAAAAAAACGATACCGGAAGTCACGATGAATAGCTGCTGCAGAATATCCTTTGGCTGTAAAAAACCTTATAACAGCACGCACTTCACATTTGGCGGGGTTTTCTATTGCAGCACACATTTCAAACGGCCACAAACACTAAACTAGCGCAGATACGACGTTCACTCGACCACGGCTTGATGCCGACTGACCTGCTGAGTGCGGGAATGCACAGATGGCGTCGCTACTCCCCCCACTACCCGCACTGTGACCGATCGGAGGTTACTTTCTGAACGGCCCTCGTTATAGTGTGATCTCGCAGAGCTCTCTTAAAAGTAAACGATTAGAAATGTCAAAAAAGTCACTCATCCTCACACACACACATACAGCCCGCCTCGGTAGCGTAGATGGTAGCGTGTCTGCCTCACGTTCAAGACGTCCCGAGTTCGAATCTCGGTCAGGGTGAGTTACCTGGATAAGGTTTTTTACCGGATTTTCCCTTATCCTTACAGACTAATGTCTGATAGCTCTAAGCTCCATGGGCTCTGGACACATTTGAGAATCATTTCACCCATTTCATTCAACCTCCGATGTGACTTAACGTTGGAGGACGTAAAATTGCCAAAAAATTATTCAAAATAATCGAAGTTGTCATCAAATATTTGTCTATACTGTAATAGGCTCTGCTTAACAAGAATTTAATCAGTTTAGATTTAAACTTAGCAGCTGATACAGTATGTTTTATGCTTTGCGGAAGCTTATTAAGTAGTTTTGGACCAAAATATTGGGGTTTATGTTCAAAAAGTTTTAACCTGTGACCTTTAACTATATAGTTATTCTTTCCTCTTGTTTCACATGTGTGGATCGAAATTTGTGGAGGTTATATTCCTGTTATATTCGCAGAATAAATATGCAGAGAAGAGTAAGTATGTTTAATTTTTTAAAATACGTCCTGCATGAACTCGTACGTGTTATGTTTGCCAGGTATCTGATAGCTCTTTTCTGTAGGAGAAGAACTCTGTTAAAGTTTAATTTGGAAGTGTGTCCCCACAGCTCGATGCCATAATATACTAATGCAAAATATATTAAATTTCTAGTATCTACCGAGAGAAAATTGGCTAAATATCACAACACAAAAAGTCCTGAGCTAAATTTACTTTCAATGTGGTTGTTCCAAGTTAACTCGTCATCAAGAATTAAACCTAAAATATTTGGGTTTCTGTTTCTTTGGCTTGACAATGCCATTTACAGGTTGCCATGGCTAGTCCTGTGTACATTGCGAGAATGTATCGGTCTTCACTTGTTAATAAACAATCACAAAATGGAGATAAAGTTTGAACTTAGTCTTTCTAAAACACTACTCAAAGAATATGTAAAGTGGAAAGAGAAGTTGTCGCTAGTGAGCGTGTGGTACAACAATGGTTCGAACGTTTTAACAATGGAGACGAAAACACTAATGATTTACCACGTTCTGGAAGACCTAAGTGTGAGACATTGAGGATACACGCCACGTTTTCTTCTTTCAGAAGAACTTGGTGCATCAAAGATACCATAAATCGGCACTTTAAAACACTTGGAAAATCATACATAAGCTGTAGACCTGTACGGCATGAACTGACACCTCAACAGACTGAACGTAGAGTGGGTATCTGTCATCAGCTTACCCGTAATCACATGGATGATAGATTTGTGAGGAGAATTGGCACTTGTGATTAAAACTGGGTATATTACGGAAACTCTGATGCACCCCAAACAGTGACTTGATCCCTGCCAACCTGCCAAAGTCATCGTTAAAAGAAATCAGTTCAGTCACAAAGTAATGTGTGTCTGCTGGAATTTTGAAGTTGTGATTGACTAAGAGTTTGTTCCAAACGGACGTGCGACTGATGCGGATCTTTATTCTCAACTGGAACGAGTTCATGAAATTTTGAGACAGAGATACCCAGCACTTAACCGAAGTAGAGTTCTATTGCAACAAGACAATACTACACGAACAACCATGGAAAAGATCAGGAATTGGCAGCAATCGTACTGCTACCACACCCAGCATACAGCCCTGATCTCGCACCATTAAATTATTATATTTTTCTATCCATGGCCCATTTTCTACGTGGAAGAAATTTTGACAACAATGAAGTAGTACAACTGGGTGTCACAGAATTCTTCGCATCAAACACCAGAGATTGGTACCATGCCTCAAGACAATAGAATATAATGGTGTGTACTTACAAAATTGGTTAATTCCTTTTCAGAACATATTTCAAATAATTGTTTTTCTTAAAAAGACATAACTTATGAGACAGTAATGCTGTCATTCAAAAACTAAACAAGCTGACAAGAGTCAGACTGAAAAATTCAATACCATAGCCGGGATTTGAACCACGGATCTTCTGTTCTCCGTCCAGCCGCTCTAAGCATTGAATTACTGTGGCCAACATGACATAAAATTCTCCAACTGACTCGTGTTGTTCTGGCTTTACGAGACAGTTGGAGAATTTAATGTCATGTTGGCACGCTGACCATAGTAGCTCAATGATTAGAGCGGCTTGACGGAGACCAGAAGATCCGCGGTTCAAATCCCGGCTATGCTATTGAATTTTTCACTCTGACTACGTTTTCACAATTTAGCCTACAAGGGCCAATGTGAAAGAACAATTAATTTCCAAGCTATTGACCTGTAACTATGGATACAAGCTTGTCTAGAGTTATTTATGGTGCCATCTCAGTGGCGCCATCTCTATGTGCGGTCCGGGACTTACCAGCCGACCCTTGTAGGTTCAGGAAATTCTGGGAAGTAATTATTCTTCGCCTAGCTACCAGGGATAACGTTGAAAAAACCCAGGGTCGTCCACAGACCTCCCCAATGCGTGCTATAGAGCCTACACTTGTTACAGAAAGTAGAAACAAGTGTTTTTAAACCTCTTTTGTTTTTTTTGCGGAGCACTGTTGCGTTTAACAATAAAGGAGAGTATCGTGCCGTAAATTGCAGCAAACTTTGGCAATAAACAGAGCAGTATTTACATAATGATTGGTTGCTTTGGCAAACACAACAGCAGCTGTTTCAAAGTTTTAATGTACGTACCTTGATTAATGTGTATCGTAGCCGAAGAACTGCTTGGGGATTAGACCGGGAAAATAGTTGTCCTTCGCGGTAGATAAATTGCTTATACCTTGAAGGATATTTGCCCCACCTCCTCCTCCTCCCAATAAATCGCCATTCCCTCGGGAATGAACAAGCTCCGAACTGAAGGCCGGTCAATTAAATTGTTCGCCAAAACTAAATCAGATGTTTCACTAAGCTCTCAGTATTTCAATAAAACCCGCTTATCTCATCAGACGAATATGACAGATGGGCAGGGGTTTATATCCCAGAGGGATTATGTTTTTATTTTACAATTGACGTCAAAGCTGTGACACAAACGGCAGCCATGTTTAATATCTTATTCATTTTACAAATGTGTCTAAATGATAAATGAGATGCTTTGCTAAAATTCATTACAAATATCGCAAAAACTAACTTTAAAAATACTTAAGATCCAAACATTTTTAAGGTATTTTCACTCTAAATATTTATATTTAATAAGTGAAAATCTGGAATAAAAATAATTATTTTGAAATTTTGGAATTTCGAAAACGTTTTTAATTTTTTAAAATTGTTGCAATTTTTTTAAATATATTTTGAAAATGTTTACTTGAATTTTCTTTCTGTGACATATACATGGCACATAGAGCAGATATTCTGTTTCAACCCCACCCCAAAAATAAGTAACGTCCAGATTTTAATGGAAATACACGTTTTTCGTAGAAAAAAGTCATTACCTTCACATTTTATCTGGGATGTTCCATGAGGACTCTTTTAGACAGTTGTCCCACTCTAGGCTACCCGTTACGTGCACAAATTAACACTTCCGAAAATTTTTATTAATCAAAATTGGCTCTTGACGTATTTTGAAAAAAATTTACAATATGTTCAATATGTTTTCATAATAAGTCTTAAAGTTTTGTGACAGAGAGCTGACATTCGTTATCGCAAGGCCTGCCCACTCTGCTTTACCCCTCATATTGTGACCTGGCTTTTGGAAGCCCTCCGGAAGCGAAACAGCCAGCGACCGAGTATGTGGAGAACTTAGTGGACCATCTCCACGACATGCACGAGATGGCTCGCCAGAACATTCAGAAGGCGAGCGACCGCATGAAAACCCGATACGACAGGCAAGCCAATAGCCAAGGGTTCCAGCAAGGTGATCTGGTCTGGTTGTACCGTCCTACCCGGACCAAGGGACGCTGCCCGAAGCTCCAGCAGCCATGGCAAGGACCGTACCGGGTGGTGAGGAGGATTAACGACGTGGTCTACCGCATGCAGAAGGTTCCCCGAGGGAAGATGTTGGTGGTACACCTGGATCGCCTGGCACGCTACGATGGTGCTGTTCGGGACGACCAGCTTTGAGGAGGGAGCAGTGTCACCCAAACGTCGGAACTCCCTATAGAACCGGCAGCAGCAGCAGGAGACGGTCGGCGTTCGCCACGCCCACTCGTTTGTCTTATAGCGGTAACGAGGGGTGGCTGAAAAAAAACATCACTGCGCCGTCTCTTTCTGTCCCACCTGAGTTCTCGAACTTACGGAATATTACATCTAATCCAGAACCTTCCAGATTGGCCAACTGACCCTATATAAGCAACACGTCGGGCTGGAGGAAAGTCAGTCAGTTCTTGGCGTAAGAGTGCAGTGCTAGTGTAAGGACGAGAAGACTGTGTACGTGCATCGGAGGATTGTACGTAATCGCGAGAGCAAAGTGGAATTGTAGCGGACGAACTGGTGAATCGTAATTGTGTGCATTACGTAATTCTATGTAATTGGCAAGTGTTTAACTGTAAGTCGGTGGAAATAAAGAACATTTTTGAGTGGTGCAATTGGACTTTTCATTTCACGAACACACAAAGTCACAATATGTTGTCCCGTTCTCTCGTGTAAAGTGAACACGCATAACTGGAAATAACAAGCTAAAAACATTACTATCCCTTGGAAATTCATCGTTCTTTCACACTAGTGAACCACTTGTGCCTGTCTCTGTAGCGTGGTGGTAGTGTCACGTTCAAGAGGTCTCTAGTTCTAATCTCGGTCAGGGTGATAAGGTTTTCCCTTATCCTGAAAGATGAATGTCAAGTAACTCTAAGCTCTATGTACCCTGGTCTCATTTGAACATCATTTCATTCATCGTCCGATATGGCAACGTTGGAGAACATTAGCCCGTCTCTGTAGTGTGGTGCCGCAGAACCTTCTCTGCAATATCGGCGTGACGTTTTGCTGGGGACGTATGGTTGTAGATTAAACACCATGCCATCGCATCCGATTTGCACACTTATTCAACACGTTCTTTGATGTCCAGTTTAGGAACACCCGTGTCAGTCCAAAGCCTCCAGGGTTTCGGTTCCGGGAGCTGCTTAGGAGGTATGCACTCGGGATGCCTAGAATGTTTCTTAGGGGCGAACGGGTGTATCCTCCGTGGTTGCGGGAAATATCACACATAGATCTGGGCATGACGCGCTATGCGAAATCTGACATGGCTCCCAGTAGTACCCGTACTTGTTTTATAGGGTTGGGTGTGCTTTTGTCTATGGAACCGAACCCTATACACTCGGATTCCATAGCAGCACCTCTATTATATGTACGTCGACGAAATCTAGGTGCTAGCCTTATTTTAAGTGATTCCCTGAGTGCACTTCAGAGCCTACGGCCGCTGTACAGTTACCATCCTATTGTATAGCGTATCCAGGATGCCCTCCACGTTTTATACGCCTTAGGCGTCAGCGTGGCATGTGCTTGGGTCCCTGGTCACGTGGGACGGGCAGAGAATGTGCAGGCGGATTCGGCCACCACACAGCCGCAGGTCACCATACCGGTTGTAGCCGCGGCAGACTTTGGCGGACTGTTACGAAAAGCCGTGTTGCGCTCGTGGCACGACGAATGGTGTGCTCTAAACAGAAATAAGCTCCGGGACATAAAAGACCTTCCGGTGCCGTGGAGAACCTCCTGCCGTGTAGCCCGCCAGGAAGAGGTACGGTTGGCTCTGTTGCGCGTTGACCACTGCTTGTTTACTCATTCATTTTTTTATTAAGTCGGAGCCCTGCTTCAGTTTGCCCTTATTGTGGAGCAGCCCTCTCTGTCA